>JANSTP010268193.1:0-10619 GCA_025330745.1 Cladonema radiatum | reverse complement strand
TGAAGAGTACAAGATTGAACCTTTTTCATAAAACGTGACTGTAGTAAAATGTGGACCTTTTTTACGTAAATACTTTTTCGGGGGGGCGAGTGCCCCCCTACCCCCCCCCCTGTGACTACGCCTCTGAGCACGAAACTTTCTACAAACAATTACCAGGATTCCTTAAAATACACTCTAGGTTGAAAATTACTTGCAATTTAGAAAGAAAAAAGCAATAATTATTATTAAGAAATTGTTTTTGGATACATGATAGAGCTAGCTAATATTTAAATCAGAAAATATGACAGGTATTGGGGCGAACAAAAACGTCTGCAAAAAAAAAAAAAAAAAAAAGGACATTTTTAACTTTGACTAAATTAATACCTTTTAAATGCTTCATTGAATTGTGAAAAAAAAAGTATTTTTCAAAAAAATATTCATTCTTTTGCAGACTAATCCTTAAATTTAAAACAAAAGTGAACTTAGCTAATTATTTGACTAATGGTAAATATTTCTCATTTATATGCGATTCATTGTGAGCTATCGTTTTCCCGTATATTCTATGTTGTAACACATTTTCAAAAACATTTTCTTTTCTCTCATTTTGTCAACAAAATTGTTTTGTGAAATCATTAAGGCTAACAAAATAAGTGAGCAGTTACTGGAAGTTAATGTCAATGTGAGAAGTATGCTTAAAGATTTTTGTAGCTAATTTTTTTTCCGAAGTTTTTAAGTTTTTAGTTAGGTCCTCAACTGCAAAGAGTATTCTTCAAAAGGTTATATTGAATAAAAAGGTATTAACAACGGTATTAATAACGGTATTGAAATAAAAAAAGTTCACCGAGAAGACAGAAAATGAGTTCAAAATTGACCGGTAGACTCGCTCACCGCATGTATGGATTATATTAACAATAAAAGGCATGAATGCATAAAAGATGAAACTTTCTGAAGTTCTAAAGTTTTTAGTTTAGTCTTCAATTGCAAAGAGGTTTTCTATAAAATGTTTTCTTCAAAAACTATATTGAATATTTAAAAGGGAATTAACAATAATATTAATAAGGGTACTGAATGTTTTTCACCAGTTCAAAGAAAAAGGTCACCGAGAAGATAGAAAATGAGTTCAAAAGTAACTGATAGAATCACTCACCGCATGTATGGATTAAATTGACAACATAGGCATCTTTCTATCCATAGCAAAGAAAAAGGGAACAGTCCAATAAGAGCAATAAATTTGTGGCAAGTCAATGGCTGTATAGTAACAGTATTGGCGTGAAAGTTACCAAAGGTTTATCAATGTTGGCATAGTTTAACTACTCCACGTTAATATTAAAGGAGATACTTTAAGGGCAGAAACTTTCGCGGGCATTAAATTTCGCGTGTCAAAAAATCCGCGAAATATTTGACAAAAAATTTCGCGTTTGATAGTTTTGGCAACAAATTTTGCAGAAAAAACATTCGCGAATTCAAAGTACGGTTCGTAATCACGTGAAAAACTTTCGCGAATGAGCAAAATACAAGATAAAATCTTTTCTCGAAATCATATCTAAGGCCATAGCCGCATTCAAAAATGTATAAGGCATACAAGTTTAGGCTTATACAAGTATTACTAAGCAATGATTACTTTATAAAAGCACCACTTTTGACAATTGTCCCGATTGTCTGAATTTTTGTAGTGGAAAAATTAAAGTCTATTTATTTATGTATTTATATATTGTTTATATTCTGGTTCCTCTTTTTGTTCCTCTTGGCTCGCAACTTGGGTCGCCTGAAAAAAAGGTTGGCCATACAAGCATATAACTAAGAGTAGATACTCAACAAATTTTAATTGCTAATTAAATTATAGTTTAGATCCTGGATTTTTGTTTTCAATAATTTGAAAAAAAAGCCGTTAAATAGTGACTAAATGTTTGAAATTTCTTCCTCAAAAGACACTTATATATGCCATAAAAGTCAGCAGTTTCTTCGCCTACCTCTCTTTTCAGTTGACATTCTTTCAGCGATAGAAGAATATTGCCTTTTAACGAATACTCTCTGACTTCTTGGCATTTGTTTTTCTTTTCATTATCAAAATATTTTCTTTCATATTTTCGTTCATTTCGTTATTAGTTCCAAAAACAAACAATAGGAAAAACAAATTCAATGAAAATCATTTGGATGAGAGTATATACGTATTAATTTTTTTTTACAACTAATTTGAAGAGCATTCATCTACTTTAACAAAATCACTGTCCCATATTAAGCTACTTTTCCAATGAGTTGTATACGTACCGTGTATTCCAGTCTTTAGACTGTTTCAATGACGTAACAGCTATGCAATCATCAAAAGTTTGTTTTGTAAATATTCTGTTTGCAGACATGAAATTCATATGTCAATAAATACATTATCAGAGAAACACTACAAGAATCAGAAAATATTAAAGTTTTGTCGTTGTCGAGTAATTTGAATAATGAAATACTTACTCATTTTGATCTTGGTTTTGCTTGCGTTAAACATTGTCACATGCTACAAAGATGATGGGAACGGAATTGACGTTGACATCGATGAGTTTGATGAAATACTAAACAGGGAGAAACGATCACCAAATGCAAAAAGAGGGGGCTCATTCAGGGGCAGCAGGTATAGAAGTAGATACAGAGGAAGTGGAGGTGGTGGTTATTACGGTAGTGCAGTGATAAAATCTTCATCATGGTTCGCTGTGTGTGCAGCATTTTGTACTGTCATTATAAAGATTTTCATCTGGTAGAAACATATGCGTCGTTTTCGTTTACAATGTAAGCTACGCTACGAATTAGATTTGTGTATCATTTGACGTTATTTCTATGGTGGCAGTGTTGAAGCATATTAATTTTACACATCTTTATAATTTTATGTTAAAGCCTTCGTTAATTCCGTGTGAATTTTAGGATTATCATAATGTCTCGATTAAGCACCAGGGCGCTTATGAAATTTTTGAGGCATTCGGGTAGGCGCTTATTTGAGGGGAGAGCTTTTACGAGGAGGAACATTTATTTAAAAAAATAATATTTGGAAGCAATTCTAAAACATCAAAATTAATGAAAGATTTTTCGTTGATACACTTCTTTTCTTAGTCTTTGAGAAAAAACAAATAACATTGAAAGTTAAAACGAAACAGTGACACCAATTCAATATCTGTCGCCAATTTTCCTTGAATATCATTGTTTTCATCCAAAATTCTAAGAAGCGCCCATTACTAAAGCTTAAATCATGAGCGCTTATTTGAGCGTTGGGCGTTTATTAGAAGGGAGTGCTCTTTCAATAGTTTCAACTACTAAGTTGGTTCTTCTTCGAGGCAGCACTCATATGAGGGGGCGCTAAATCAAGGCATTACGGTACAATATTGTAATTGTATCTTCTGTTAACCAAACATTATTGTTTATAAATGTTAAGTTAATGACTATAAAGGTTTTAATATGATACCAGATTATTTTTTGCAAACTTTCATAAACTCTCATTCAATATGATTATTCTATCAAAAATTTATTTGAGAGTACAGAAGTTTTCTATCAATACTTGTTTACAGTAAAAGAGAAAATAAACACTTAAATTGCAAAAAAAATTGATTATTCAGTCAGAAAGTAACTCAACTGTTTAACCCGTAGCCCATTACTTCATTTGCACTACAACATATGAGTGAAACTGGGATGTAAGAAACAATTTTCAAAGAATAATCTTAGGAAACGTTGTTTTGTTTTAATTCTACGATATATTAATTTTGATACTTGGAAAAAATTTAAATCACTGTATGTATATAATGAATTTTCCTATTCTTAAAACGAAATTTAATCAATTAATATAATTTTGTCATTATTCTTTTGAATTATCCCTAAGTTATCTGAAATTAATTTCTGGGGAAGGAGGTAAGAGGACTTAAATGGGGAAATGGGGTAACTAAGATCCAGGTTTGAAGATCACAATAAAAGATTTTAAAAATTGCAATAATAATGAGCCTTAATATTTATAGAATCAATATCAGCTCATGCATTAGCTTTCAGTTATCCCATCAAACAGCAAACAGACGTTTTACAAAATCTTAATTAAAAATATTTTGCATTTAAGATCATTCTTGTGGAGATTAAACTAATTATAATAATCATGAAATCAACACATGGGGAATACTTCTCATTCACATGCGGTTCAATGTGAACTGTCGTTTTCCAATACATTTATTGAATCTTGTAATGTATTGCTAAAAACGTCAGCAAAATCATTTTCTGAAACCATACATGAAGATTAAAAGAATAAGATTTTATGTATATCAAATTAATATAGTCTTTGGCTAATTTCATTTGCTAATCCACTGCTAATGTATGAAAAACAGCGTATTTGGTATTATAATTCAGTATGACTTACTCAACTACTTTGTGCCATGCCATTAACTTAAGATATTTTGATTAGTTAAATGATCAATAACTGGAACTCAGGGCTAATACACCTTGCATATTGAGGAACTATCATTTACAAGATAGTTGACTTTGGTTCGTATAAATCTCAATGATTATCATCACTTTTTTGATTTTCTGACTTGATATTTCGTAACATTACTTTAAACCCATTAAAAATCATCAAAGCAAAAACTCAAAGCTTATTAAGGGCTTAGTTATATGATCCTGGTTAGACGGGATGAAATTTCGTCCCGCCTTATCGTGGCACTCGGCAAGCTGCTATTTGCCACTTAAAAGTTAATTGTGATTATATGGTACTAAACTCGCCCTGGTTTGCCAAGGTCTAAAAAAGCGTTTGGCATTTTTTCACAAGAATGAAGTTAGAAAAAACAAAACAAAATTTTTTTGCCAGTTATCATAATCTTTTCTAATGTATTTTTTATAAGTTTAAAAAAAAACAAAAACTAATTATCATAGTAACTATTAATCAAAAAATTAACTTTTTGAGCCCGGTCAACCGGGACGAAAAACTATCATATAATACCGGGATGAAAAACGTCCCACTTAGCCGAGACGAAATTTCACCTCTGCTAACCGGGATCATGTAATCAGCACCTAAGACAAACTTGCATTATTTTTTTTACTTTGTGTTATGATAATTATCTACACTTCTTATTGTCCACTTAGTGCTGTATTAACTCAAATAAACAAAATGCAAAAAATGACATTCTGAAAGCATCAATAAGAAACTGCCTACACATCGTTTTTCGATTATCTTTTTATTAGTGCATTAGTATTTCATAGTTATTTCACATACCTCATTATTTATTTAATAGTAGTTTCAATTTAATAAAACAGATTTATTTCCATCATAATAGATGGAATTTTACTGTTATAGAGGTGACGTCATAATAAATAGCTTTTTATAAATACTCTGGTTATGAAAATGAAATTCATGTGACAATAAATACATTATCAGAGAAACACTACCAGCATCAAAAATATAAACGTTTTGTCGTATTCGAGTAGTTTGAAAAATGAAATATTGTCTCATCTTAGTTTTGGTTTTGCTTGCATTAAATATAGTAACAAGTTACAAAGAAGAAGAAAATGGTATGAACGTTGAAGTCGATGAGTTTGATGAAACATTAAACAGAGAGAAACGATCACCAAAAGCGAAAAGAGGTGGAGGTTCATTCAGAAGCGGAGGCAGTAGGAGTAGGAGCAGATACAGAGGAGGTAGTGGCGGCCATTACAGCAGTGCAGTAACAAAATCTTCGTCATGGTTGGCTTTGTGCACAGCATTTTGTGCTGGCATTATGAAGACTCTGCTTTGGTAGAAAAATTTGTGTAGTTTTTACTTATAAGCTGTGAACGACAAATAATGATTGCCATTCGACTGCTATGATGGCGATATTTGAAGAAATGAATTTTGCACTTATTATAATTTTTTGTAAAACCGAATTGCAACTCTTTTTTCCAATATTCGTTTGCTAACTGAAATATTATACTTGTAACTTCTGAAATCCAAGAAAGTGTGTTTATACTGAAGGGATATAAAGATTTCCTTTTTATAGGAGATTCATTGTGAAATTTCTTAAATTTTTTAAATTGTTGATTTTGATGAAAGCATAAAGTTTTCTTTCAAGAATTTTTGTCCAGCAATCTAAGTTATAATTGATTCTTAAAGATAAAAATTAATTACCTGGTCAAAAAATAACTTTATTTTTTAACTCATGGCCTTTCCTTACCCACATCATGTTCACGTGAAATGACTTCCGATGGAAATAGCAATTTTCAAAGCAATTTTTCTATAATAGGAATTTCTTCGTTTACTTCGCTTTATTTTCTCCTATTGACTTGATAAATTAAGTGAAGTCAAATTTATATATTCCAAATAATGTGAAAATATTATTCTAAATTTGTTCATTTCGTATTCTACCACAATTATTCCTATGATGTAATAATAATTTTTTATATTATTAAAGTAACTATTTAAAAAGAAATTTAATGAATAATTGATGTAGACTTGTTCTTATTATTTCAAATACTCCTAAGTTGTCGAACCTCAATATTGAAAATGCATAAAAGTAAAAGTTCCCCTTCACCTGTTTACACTGAAAGTTATCAGGCTGTTATTGACAAGGGAGTGAATGGAATAGACAGAAATTGGTCTAATACATCATCGAAATCAACCCAAAGACGAAAAAACAAATTAATCTTTGATTTTTTACCGTTTTGGTTGCAGTATTGATTGTTGGGATTTTCCGTAATTTCGTTCATTTTTAGCAGGAAAAAATTGAGAAGAAAAAGAAATTCTTTTCTTGGAAATAGTCAAAAATCCTACAGAGATTTTTTATACGTCATCAGATGCAAAAGGTCTATCCCACTAGATAGATCCGTTACTAGTCACAATGTAATAATCATCATGTCTGGCTGGTTGGGGTTAGGATTTTGCCCAAATTGAGCCAATGAACATACCCGAAAAAGTTCTTTTATCTACGTTAAAAACTACAAGACAAAATATTTCAAATCACGTTAATCCTATCCAGGCCAAGCTTTTTCGGCCTTAAATTGTCTGAGGGGGGTTCAAATTGACACTCCCCCTACATTTCCGAGATAGAAAGCAGATAAGACTATCTAACTATAACAAGTTATATAACAACTCTTTAGAACATGATTCATGCAAAAAAAAAAAAATGATGACGTCATAACAACGATGTGGCCCATTTAATATATGAAAAACCCCCCAAAAATTGTCAAAAACGTCAATCTGACGTCATGACGTCAGTCTGACGGGAAATAAATGACGTTAATCTTGATGCAATTGAAGAAATATATTTAGGGTCCAAACTCATTCCCAAAACAATAGCATAAGGAGTTATTTGGAAATAGTATTACTGAAAAATGAAAGGGTGGCTCTGAACTATGGCCTCTAGACAGGGGGGTCAACGTTTTTTGGACCCAATTTTTTTTCGCTAAACGTCACCACGTTTGGTCGTATAAATATTAGGCGTTCTGGTGTTACATTGAAAAAACAACTGGGAGGGAGGTCAATTTGCCCCCCCCCCGTCTGGATAGGGTTAAAAGATTGAAAATGGGAGTTTTTTCATAAAAACTGAAAAAAAGTTTAGACTAAAAGTTTTGCTAAGTTTAGATTGGGTTAAATGGTCATTACCCCAATGAAAAAGGCGTTTATTTATGTTACAAAGTACATTGCTTGTAATTGTAATTATGGCTTATTTAACAATATTTTTGAGGCACTGGAGAGATCAGACAGAATCTGTGCCCTAGAATGAGACATTTATTTATGCCATGAGGTACATTGCTAATTTTTTCATGAGAAGTTTGAAAATGTCTGCAGAGCATTTTTCTGCAATAACTGAGACACTGCTAAGTTTCACACCGTTTTAAATTAACAGAAAAAGGGCTTTCATCTGCTCTATGACTTGTGAAGAAAAGCTATAACATTTTTTTAAAGGCTTGTTCCATAAAAACTTTCTGAAAGAAAATGAGAAACATTATTGGAGCATTAAGGAGATGAGAGGCATAACCAATCATCTTATGGATTCTAAGTGCTGGAGACTTAGAACTTTGTCTCGGGAGCGAAGATTTAACAAAACTAAGATCTACAATAACATTAACAATGTACTAACAAAAGAATGTCCGTCAAAAATTGTCCAATAACAAAAAACGTTACGGATAACTTATCGTTACTATCTAAATATTCATCGTCACTTGGATTATAATCAAAATCGCTTTCAATATCGCTCTCTCGCTCGAATAACTAGATCGGCGTTTTTATAATTTCTTTCACATTTGGAGAAGTAGACCCAAAGAACCATTTGAAATTATATTGATTATTGTCAAAAACTCATCCCCAGTTCTGTGGAACTCAGTTTGGCGGTTGACATTCCGATGCTTTTTCCAAAGACCAGCTACATAGTTTGTCCGGTATATTTTTCGAAGTAGCGCTTTTGAGCAAGGTGGTAGGGAAGCTGCATCAATTCCCTTAATTTTTGAGAGAAGTTCGGTTTTGCCTTTAGCTTTGTATTTGTTTAAAAACAATTGGAATCCGACTTCGTTGGTACAACATAAATTTTTGAAGCCATACATCAAACATACAAACTTCTGAATGGTTTGTATAATATATTCATCAATACTATCACTTTCACCTAACACTGCAAATACGTTTTTAATATATTGCAGTGTAATCCGAACCAATGAATGCGTGGATGCTGGAAGAGCTTTTGATAATGTGATTCCAAGACTTCTAAGCAAAGCATTTACACGAATGTAGCGTATCGTATTTTTTGAAACAATTCCTGTTCTGATCTAACTGTTTTTTCCATCACCCAATTTACTTAAATTTCCTAGAGCTAAAACAAAAATATCTGTATCGCATGTTTTCATAATAGTATTTGTGTTTGAATCTAGTGATTGGACGTGAAACATTATTCTTGAGTAGGCTTCTTCATGTCTTAAATAAAGGCTATCAACAGTTAGTTTTTAAGGCAACGATTCCATTTCAGGCTTTTAGTTGTTAACATCCTTCTTCAGACGTAACATGCAATACTTTTTCACCAACGCTCGAATGACGCTTTCCCAGAATGATAAAAGAAACTTGACCAGTACATTTTGTTGGCACATTCTTAATTTTACTGTAGTTCTGTATTCAGTTTTGCTATATCTTCTTTTCCATGACTAAGTTCTAAGTCTCCATGACTAAGAGTCCATAACACAATTGGTCATGCGTCTCATCTCTCTAATGTTCCAATACCTTTTCCCAGTTTCTTTAAAAAAGGCTTTATGGAAAAAGCCTTAAAAACAATGGTATAGGTTTTTCAACAAGTTATAGCGAAGCAAAAAGCCGGTTTTTTGTTATTTTTTTTTTTTTATCATATTGTCAATTTTGTTACCTAGAGAGTTTATACAAGCTCTAACTCTTGATTCTTCTTTTCTAAATACTTAAATACAGTTAGTTTGTCTAATCTTTTTCTACCCTTTCTAATATCTGTAATGACGTCAATAATAGCATTATCGCTGATATCAGAACAGCAATCCGCCATGTTTGTGAGCCCTTTTTCGCCCAATTTCACAATTAGAAAAATCCGTATGGGTTACCGAAATTTCCATCTTCCTAGTCGTTTTTCTTGTAATGTGACAAGGAAAAGAGACCAGAACAGGCATTTTTAAATCAATCATATACTGATTGGTAAAAAAAGATGACCATAACAAAAGTTTCACTTCTTATTTAGGTTGCAGCGCTTATTCGAGGGCGGCGGTTATTGAAAGGTAAATTTAAAAAACATGGCGCTTATTGAAAGGCCGCTCTTTGTCGAGTATACGGTAAGAGATTTCAAAAGCACACTACGATGTCACCAGCAGAGTGTTTCATTGCATTGCTGTGATATCAACTGTCAAAGTTTTTAGTGTCATTTTCATAAAGAAGTTTCGAATTTGAGAAAAGAAATCAAACGTAGCTAGTAAACAACAGATGATAAGAGAAAGGCTTATAAGGTCTTGATATCAGTGCTAGTTTTTTGGCCCTCGACCCCGCGCTTTAGGGGGCAACGCACCCAAAAATAAAATTTTTTTTGAAGGGCTGAATTTTCAAATGGTTATCACGAATAAAAGACATAGCAAGTTTTGCCCAGGTCAATCTTTTAAAAAAAAAGCTTATCTTGTTCCACTTCTTGATATTTATTGCATATCAAATTCAAGTAGCTTCAGAAAGGAGAGTAGTGGGTTTTTTGTCTCTTTTTTTATTTGAAATATCTGCAACTATAAAGGTTCGAGGCAATAAACGTTGTTATCCTCTTGAAGCAAAACATGTCCATATGAAAAATTTTTACGTGGATCTAAATTAACAAACTAAGAACAAAAAGGTAGTTGCAGTTGCAGAAAAGAATCCCTATTGATTTGTAATTCACCGTTTTCTTCAACTGAGCAGGATTACATAAGTTGAGAACATTCCTAACACCCGTATCTAAATCAAATATAATACACCCTGCATATAATCTTCAAGTGTGCACAATATTTTATGTAGAGATGGGATTTTGATCTGAGGCTTCCTGGGATAACTCTAATTTGAAAGCTCTAATTGCACTGAAAAGTAAAAACTTCGACAGAAATGTACCTGAATGTGACGTATTCTTAAGAGCATAACAAATAACTAGCAAGCAGTTATGACCAATAATACTATTTTAGTTGAATTACAATTACCACTTGCCGTT
>JANSTP010268182.1:0-10620 GCA_025330745.1 Cladonema radiatum | reverse complement strand
GAAAGTGAATTTCCCCTTTAAGTGATTAAACCCTTGTCCCCTTTTTGTTTTAGGCTTCTCATTGGTCAATAATATCATTTACGATGAGCGAGTAATGAAATACTACAGAGATGACAAGCACTTTCCGATATTTAGTACTGAAAATCCAAACCTTCAAGAAATATTCAGCTTGTGCATGTTGCCAATGCCTAGTAACATTCTGTGCAAAACGTTTTATCAAGCACACCACAACGTTCGTACTCGATCAAAAGGATGTTAAATTGGCACATCCATACGATTTAGATGCTTACAACACAGTAGGGGCATCCATCAAGAAAGAATACATTCAATTTTATGAAATCGATAAGGAAGAAAGAAGTCTGTTCATTTCTAAGGAAATAAAAAAACCTATAAAGGACAGTAATGAGAAAGTCATTGGTGGGTGTACTAGCTATTGCACCGGAGGAGCAAATCAATGGGAGAAAAAGAACGTTCATTTGACAAATGTTTATGCCTTGATTAGACGGCGTGCTGAAGATCGTAAGCAATTGAAGATCGTGCGCTGGATAACTTTTGTGATGCCCTTATCTGACTACAATGAAACTATCACCAAAAGCCTAAGATTCATAACAAACTACAACGTACATTATAGTACAATTATAGTACATTACAATTTTTCGGCAGATATCCCAGATTAAGGTCGAACACCATTCTTTCGACCACCTATGCATTCAGTTAAGTTAACCTGTAAAGAAATTGCGTCTAAAGATAAACAACCACCTAGATATTTCATTGATGACCTCGGAAAAGACAACGATATTCTTCACAGTGAAAGTGAATCTGAAGTTCCAAGAAACTCAAAACAAATAACAAGCTTTCGTCAAAATGCGCGTGAAACAAGAAACGATGACATCCTAACCATATTGGGAGAGCTTATCAATTCAGCAAATATTGAAGGTGTCTACAAAACGCCTTTTGATCGAAACTAAGCATTTGTCCGTGAATTTTGGTTTGAGGCGGGTGGGCAAGCAAAAGTGGTCTTATACACTGATCAAATGCTTAAAGATATTGAAAGATTTTGTGTTGATCATAGAACACCATCTCGCCTTGCCGTTGATACAACCTTCAATGTTGGTGAATATTATCTAACTCAAACAACTTTTCACAACCTAAGTCTTGAATCAAAGGATACAGGGAAAGTACTGTGGTTTCCAGGTCCATTACTGGTACATTGTCAGCAAAGATTCAATGACTTTTCGTTTTTTTGGCAATCTGTGTTGAGAGGTAACAAAAATCTTCGGTATTTGAAAGTTTTATGAACTGATAAATGTAGTGAATTATCAGGTGGCATACTAAGCAATACAGAAGGTACGACACATCTCTTGTGCGCTGACGATGTCAAAAAAAATATCGAAAAAAACTTCAGAATATTGGTTTTCCAAAAAACAGTTCAAAGACTTATTATTGAGAACATATTTGGAGAGAATTCATTCATCGAAACTGAGAGTGCCGATGAATTTGACAGTCGTTTGAAAGAACTCGTAGAATAATGGGATAACTTGGAGGAATCAAATGTAAAGCATTCATCAAAATCTTTTTCAAATATTTCTTGCGTCACAAGGCCGAAGCTTTAAAAAACAAAATGTCCAGATTTGTGTGAAGTTCAATTGGGCTGGAAACAGAGTACACTCAAAATTGTGTAGAATGGTTGAACTACTTGGCAAAAACCAAAATCGATTCGGAAATAACAGGCAGTCATGAATCAGCTTCCCTTGAGGAAATATTTGAAAAGTTAAAAAATAGATGCTTGCGACTCTACAATGAAGCCTCTAAAGCCATTTACGGAGAAGGAAGTTAAAAGATTAGTGCAGCATATTCTTGGTGTGTAATTCGATATGAGGAATGGATGCAATTAAATCCTGAGCAGAAAAAAGCGGAACTACAAAGATTTTTTGAAGCTCATGTTGAAGACACAGTTGAAACACAAACAGCGGCTTTGCAACAGAGAAGCAACACTGAGGACAACATAGCTTATGTGACGATTTCTGAAAATACTACAACAGACAAAGCAGAACTCAGTAGTCGTAAAATATGTATCAAACCAGAAGATATAAACATTGACCCAAGTATAATCCCTCCTGACAACCTGAAGTCAATCTTTGCAAAAGCGACTAGCCTATTAGCTGATCCCTCTGGCGTTACTTAAGCAGCATCAGATAATCCGTATGTCAGCACTGTAAAAAGCACAATCAGTTCCAATCCATATATTGTAAAAGCTAAGGGCAAAAACAAACTTTTTCTATTTCAGCCCGGCTTATGACGTATAAAAAATCCAAGTCAAGCAAATATTCATATTTTTCTATCAGATATTGTTAAAAGAATGGAAATAATCCTACTGCGAGCAGTGTCTACACTTTTTTTTATAAGCAACCGGTTTATATGCAACTAGCCCTCGAGAGGCTCAAAAATAAGCAACTTCAGGGCTGGACCTCTCAAAAAGAAGCAACTTTCAATTTTCTTTGAATAAAATTTATAGTTTTATAAAGGCATTTTGACAAGATTTCGTTGACTTGGTACTTGTTCCACCTCTAAAAGGCGAGTTTTACATTTCAGACCACTTTTTCTTTTCAATTTTATGAAAAGTGACCATTTGAACGCAAAATATCTATGTATTTCTTGCTTTACTAAATATTTGCAAAGCAACTCAGAAGCAACTTTGATGTCTCAAATTCCGAAAAATTTAAGCAACTCTGAGGTCTGACCCTTGAGCCTAGTTGCTTATAAAAAAAAGTGTACTCTTGAAAGGTCCAAGCATTTGAAGGGTACTGTGTTATACTTTGAAACAATGGCGTATACATAACGTATAATTGGTCAAAATATGTTTCCCTGGAAAGCGAATACATGAGAAATAAATCCTGAGAATTAAGTTGGTTTTGATATTTCTTGGCCACGTGGTGGACGATGAGAATCACAAGCAAAAAAAAATTAAAAAATAAAAGAAAGAATAAAAAAACGAAATGAAGGTAAAATTAAATTAAAAAATAAAGAAATAAAAACACCATGATACTTCTCGGCCATGACTTTGGAGAAGAAATATCATTGTGTTCAATAAAAATACAATTTTAAAAATTAAAGTAAAAAAAAAGTTTTTATTTTTAAAGAAAACACAATGATGTTCCTCGGCCACCATAGACGTCATCAGTTTTTGTCAAAGTTGATGACGTCAACTGTAGTAGTTTTTTAAAGTTCACTTGTTTTACTAACGTACCAATATTCATCCAGTGTCGTGAAGTATTTCAGGTTTTAGACAGGGGAGTATACCTCCTTTTACAGCACCCAAAAAAGCCCAACCGAAATAGGGTTAATAACTGATTGCTTATATAATGAAATTGTTTTCATATGAATTACATATATTAACCGAACGGATGAACAGGAATTGAGAAACTAAAGGACCAGTAAGAGGACAAGAAATGATTTAGCCTTGTGTTAGGTTAAAGAGTTCTTATCAATATTGTACAATGAATAAGAAAATAGTCATTTTTTTAATACTTTTCCTTAAATTCGACCCTCAATTTGTTGTTAAGGTCGTTATAAAATATGCTTATTAAAAAAGCATGTAAACATTTTTCAATGTGAAATCACCATGATTTTCATAGAAAAATAAATTTTTATTCCACTCGGGGGTTGACCTGTGCAATCAACCTGTTTTGATAGGCAGCACCCTTTAACCTGGCTAAAAATGTAATTAATAATTTTAAAACATTTAATCCACGCAGATGGGTAGACTTTGTATACACGGATTTTTTTTTTATAAGCAAAAGGAGGGAAATCCTCGTGGACATCTGCCTACAAATATTCAGTTTTACACCTGCAAAATATAAGAAGATACTGAAGATTCTGTACAAAATTTTGGTCTAATTTCTACAAGCTTTGCCTCCAAGTTTGTCATCCAAGTTTGCCTCTTCTACCCGAAGACGGTCTAATCCATCAAAAATGAAACATCGCCTACACACGCTTTCGTTTATCTTTCATACAGACTGGGAAAGATATGATTAATATCAATCCAAAGAAAACTAGAAGCAGTGGTGCTACAACATGGGGAGCTTACTATTTGGCATTGTGCGTTCAATCTTAACTGTAAAATAATAAAATTATGCAAGTTGACAGTAGGTTAAGGCAAAGGCAGATCGTTGAAACATGTAATTTTATTGTTTCATTAATACACTTGACTTCAGTAACTGGAAGACTCGAACTACTCCGTAGGTCGAACAACTTTTTTTTCGGTCCCTGGAACCATAAAGCCCCTTTCAGAAACACTCAAAAACTCGAACATCTCAGTAGGTCGAACTTTATTCAAGGTCCCGCGAAGGTTCGAGTTATGGAGAGTCGAATGTATATATGTACTAGGGTATCCAGGGTATATATATCCAGGGTACCTCAACATCATGGGAAAAAAAGAATTCAATAATATTTCGAGAAATTCAGTCCTATTCAGGCTCTTTGTTCAGGTATGAGAAAAAGATTATTTTTTAACAATATATCAGAAGAAAACCTGGAATAAAATCGGAGAAACTTTCGTGACAAAAACTTTAGCGAATTTCGCAATTTTTGACTTTTTCGCAAACGTTAAACTCCTGAAAATATAACAATATTATAACAATAATAAACAAAACATAAGTCCTTTAGAAAACTTTAAATTTTAGTGGGGGGTCTAAGTTGAGGGGTGGGGGGCAAAAGTTGCATGACCCCAAGGGCATTAGCCCTGCAAAGTTTCATGACTCTAGGTACTTTAGAACATGTACTATGGAGGAAAATGCGAAAGATGACGTCCTCACTATCTGCGGGAGGTCCGAGGGCTGGGGGGCAAAAGTTGCAGCACCCCATGGACATTACGGCTGCCAAGTTTGGCCCATTTTGACCTTTTGGCTCCTTAGATATTGTCATTGATAACAGTTGGAAAAAAGCCATAAATCTGCTGAAGAAAAATTACGTCATTTTCTTTTGTTTTTTCTTAAAATGTTGCAGTGATGGAATGTTTTATTTGCGTAGCTGTTACATATGTTTGTGAGCAAATTTAAACATGCTCAAAGATTTTTTTGAGCATAATATCTTTCATAAATTATCTTAAAATAAATATGTGGGAGAACGAAATATTTTTTTCATTTAATAATTTGTATGCGGTTTTTCTCTGTTCAAACTGACAGATTTTTCACAAACGAAAAATTAGTTGCAGTTTAGCGTGTTACAGATTGGTGCCCTGTTATTTTCATTTTTATTTGATAAGAACATTTTGAAGCGAGGCAATTTTAAACATGGATTCGCTAAAGCGCACCATGAATAACAAAGTAAAAAAAAAAAATCATAACACTACATGAATTTCTACCTGTATGGTGAAACCGTGCATTATATGAAGTTAAATACCTATGATCCAAGCATCATTTTGCGCTTCCAGTTGGGTGATATTTTCGCATTATAAAAAGATTAAATTTGCACCAATTTTAGTTCTTAAAATTAATTGGATCGTTAGGATAGGCTAGAGTTGAAAGGTACACATTATACTTGACACTACTTTTTTGAATTTGATGCCAGATCTATTGCTCTTACCAGTTATCAACAGCATCTTTATATGTTTCACCCGGAATTGTGGTATAAACAATTTTAGGAACACAGGAAAAGTTTTTTGTGGTCAACTAGGTCCATATGACACGGTGAAAAGTGTTTTGTTTTGTTCGCAAGTTTGTACGCATTATTTTCTAGTTCTGCTCCATTCTGTAGGTCTTTTGGGCAAAACAATGGTCAGAAAATTGTTTTATGGATTATTAATACGAAACATTTAAATAAATGTAATTCGTATTTTTGTCAATTTAGAGAGAGTTTTTAAAAATCTGAAGGAACCATACTGTCTTTCCTACAAGATGCTTCATTGCTATGACAAGGTGTTGTACTTTAGTCTTTTTTGCAATAATTTTCATTGACATTAAAGGTCATATTCATATGTGATGGATGAGTTTAAATGATCGTCTGGTATTGCTCATGTGGACGTATTTGTAATGCGATGGCAAAACCTTTGTTTCTGAATAATTATGTGATTGTTGTTGTTGTTGTTGTTGTTGTTGTTGTATTTTATTTTAAGCCTTTTCATGCATTCCGCCTTGATGGTGTAGTGGTTATGACAAGCGGCTTGCCGATAGAACTACATACCTGTTTCTCTTCTCTCTGTTTTTAGTAAAATTTTTGAAAAGTGTTTTTACAAAAGGTTATACTTTTTTTTCACTAAACACAATCTCTTCTACAAAAGACAATTCGGTTTTCGCTCTAAGCATTCCACTAACCATGCACTCAATAGCTTAACAGAAACAATAAAGTCATACCTTGACAATGGTTTCTTCGTAACTGGCATTCTTATTGATTTACCAAAGGCTTTTGACACAGTGTGTCATAAATCTCTTTTAGAAAAACAAAATTACTATGGTTTTAGGGGCGTTGCGCAAATCAATGGGTGGAGTCTTATCTTAGTCATCGCAAACAATTCGTTAGCTTATCTGGAATTTCTTCTTCACATAAGAATATTGAATGGGGTGTTCCGCAAGGCTAAACTTTGGACCCTCTTTTGTTCTTCATTTACATCAATGATCGTCAGTCTATTTTCAATCATTGCTTAATGCATAACTTTGTTGATGACACTAACCACTTACTTCCTTTCAAAAATGCTGGCCAATGTGAATCACTTTTGAATTGTGAATTAAGAGTCTTAGTTGATTGGCTTAGGGCCAATAAGCTTTCGCTTATTAAAACTAAAACTGAAATGATAATCTTTCACACACCAAAAAGAGTTCCTCCGAATTAAAATTGATGGTTTCAAGTTGGATCCTACAAACTCTGTTAAATACATCAGTGTTCATATTGACGAAACTCTCTCTTGGAACAAGCAAATTAATATCCTGAACTCTAAATTGAGCAAAGGTAATGGAATTATTGCTAAACTTAGACATTTTTCTCCAATAGCTGTTTTAAAGTCTATTTATTTCTCACTTTTTTATTCTGACTTTTTTATGGTTGTTTTGTCTGGTCAATATCTTCCAAAGCAAACCTTGAAAAATTGTTTATTTCTCAAAAAAAATGTGTTCGTATCATGACTTTTAATCACCGTATGAGTCACTCAAACCCTATTTTTGTAGAACTGGAACTATTTAAATTCCATGACATTGTCACTTACTTTCGTCTTCTTTTGTCCTTTGACATATTTAATGGTCTCACTCCAACTGCTTAAACTTCTTTCTTCGAAATTAACAAAAATTCAAGAAACGATAGGTTTTCTAATCACTTTAAAGTTCCAATTAGAAACTCGACCAGTCAAGGATCTGAGTCATTCAAGTGCCTAATTCCTATAATTTGAAATGACTTTTTTAGTAACAACCCCTCTGTATTGAAAGTTAGCTCGAAAACATCTTTTAAAAATACTTTGAAATCACACTACTCAGATCTCTACAAGTCTCTTTTATAATGTCTGCTTCAACTCTCTTCGTTTTTATATCTGCTATTTTCTTATTTCATATCTCCCTTTTTATCTCTTCTTTCGTTCTACTCTTTAGACTCTTCTCTCTGTAAATCTTTGCGCATCATTTATTTATTTATTCACAAATTTTTTTTATATATATGCATGTTTTATTTTATTGTATTTTATTTTTTTTGCCATAGGTCGCCCCTCCCTTCCACGTTAAATAGTTGCTTTTTTTGTCTGCTTGTTCATTTATAAACGAATAATCCAGGTGGCTTATTCCTTAGTTTTACTTCAATGGTATTGTATAAGTCTCCTTGGGTCAGTGCTTCAAGCTTTTTTTTCAATAACTGGAAATTTATCCTGACGTAGTTATATTAATTTACAATGTATGTATTTTATGTTTCTTAAACGTATATTTTAAATTTTTTTATTGCTATTTGATTACGAATAGTTTGTTGTACTGGCAAATTACCAAGTAAATAAATGATGTTATTATTATTATTATTATTATTACTATTGTTATTATTATTATTATTATTAAATATTATTATATAGAATTGGGTTGGAATCCCAATCAAGGCTTATCCTCACTAAAATGTTATAGCATATTCTTTTCATGAATTGTACTTTTAATGTATTTTATAACCACTTCAATGTATCATTTAAACTCTTTCATTTTGGTATTTAACGCAACAGCATCATTGAATTTTTCATATTTCATATATTTTCCATAAAGTACCATAATTTATTCTCGCGAATACATTAAAAGGTAATGTACAGTATGAATCGATACACCCCTTTTTCATGTGACAATGGCTAGCCTGGTATATGTTGGAGCCCAATTTCGCATGTCTAGTGACTATTTTTCTGAAAACTTAGCCAACATTGAGATAAAAAATCAACAGGAACTAATGATATATTTGCCTCAATTTGACCATTTGTACTAATTCAAAAAGTTGGCTCAGTAGAAATTTGGCCAGTTTTAAACAACTTGGTCACTTGTCCCAGGATATTTTGGCCAGGTACTTTTTTACATATTTTAAAACACAAAGATAACTTGCTTATATTCTTATATTATTTTGGTAATACTGAAGAGACGGATTTTTCTGAAGGGAAGCAGCACTGCGTTTTTGATATTTGGAAGGCTGGCAGTACTGATGAAAAATTTTTATCACAACTTTGTAAGCTTGACAGAACCGTAAGGCGTGTTAAGCTAGATCAAATACAATAACATGGACACCATTTTACGAAAAGTCTTGCAGTCAAAGAATGTTAGCATCATCAAATATTAAGTCAAGTTTTCCTTGGCAAATATATTTATCTCTATCTAAAGCGGACTTTTTAGGAATTTGGATCAAGAGGGTGAGGCTTTTCTGCCTCCTTTTTCACTTGGCCACCACTAATCCAGTTATATTATAGTGCAACCAAACTTCAGCCTATTCGCTACAATTTAACAATGTACCGTGAGCTAATTCATGGTGACATCATAATCCCGTTACAGCAAAAATCTTTTTCAAAACAATAACATCAGTATTTTTCTGAAGAAATCGGTTAAGCATTTTTTGAATTGATGTAGAGCTTCATTATAAAAATATCAATTAATGACTATGCAATACTCTTAAAAGTGACAATTTTGGAATAAAAATTAATATCTTTTGGGATTGATGATGTCATCAATGGTTTGCGGGGGGTTAAGGTGCTTTCACGTTTTCTCACCACCCTGTTATCCATCAAAAGTTGGGAGGGTCCTGAGAAAATCAGCTTAATATCTTTTACTTTTTCTGAAATATTTTAAAAAGTTTGACCTGGAGGGCAAAATAAGCACCCTCTTCCCTCTCCTCTTCTAGAGTTAATATCCCCAACTACTCTCTGCTTCATTGGTAGCTAAGGTGTTGTGCCATACTCTAAAAAATCAAAAAACAAAAATAGAATGAAATGATACCAAATAATTGAAAGCAGTAAAAAAAGAGAAAATAAATTAATAAGTAAATTAATAGTACCTTAATAGTCCCAAAATAGTACCATATATTTGCCGTATGGTAGTGGAGGTGGAGAGTTGCTGAGTTGCGATTTACCAAAATATCTGACTTCCCAATTTTTCCGATTTTCCTGAACTAAAAATTATATCTTTTTCTTGCTCTGGAGAATGGACTAGATCTGGGCAAGAAAAATTTAAAAAAATTAAAAAAATAAAGAAAGAAGAGATTTGGACATGTTCCTAAATAATGAGCAGAATAAAGTAATTTTGTGACACTTAAAAGGATTGTTACAATTTTATATATGGTAAAAAATTAACAAATGTTATAGAATTTTGCTTTTTTAGTAGTTAGCTTTAATGTTTGGGCTTCAAGGTGATAATAATTTTTTAACAACTGCTGTAATACATTACATGCTGTAAGCATTTATTTCAAGGCCAGAGAATGATAAAATAGTAACAAAGAGTAATTAAGTCAAAATGATAATAACAAACCCAGAAGGCTCATTATTTATCCTACAGATATTAAAATGATACACGATGTAGTAAAGACTGATATGAGCATAATGTTTGAATTTCATCACTCTAGGGCCAACCTATGGTAAAAAAGTAACATTTATTGATCAGAAAAATGTTACTCTCAGGGAACTCTGAATGGAATTATACAAATCAGTTTGAAACATTTTTGATCTCTCTTCAATCAACAATCTTTTGACGAGACGAGATAGATGAGACGTCTTTTTTAAGTTTGCGCTGAAAGTCATCGGTGGCGTTGTGGAATTATAAGGATTCAAAAATATCTAGAAGGTCAGACTTGAACAATTCTAGCTCGTGGCAGGGTGGTGGTGTGTTCCTGCTATTAAAACCAAACGTTTCTTTGGGGTCGGTGTTGAGATTGTCTGTGTTGTTGATCCAGAACATTTTCCAACGCATTCGTTTTATAACAGCTTCGAGTTTGTCAATAAGCTTTAATTTATAAGATCTTTGGTCTGGAACTGGGATGTTTTTCAAAGAGTAAACAAAATTTATTTTTCCCATGGTGATATAACATAAACAGAGTGCTCGACAAGTGAATATTCCAAGGAGCTTTGATAATATTAAATGATAGCGTAATGAGATATCAAAAAGTGCTCTACCATAAACCATTCGATAATACAGGAGCAGT
>JANSTP010268160.1:0-10622 GCA_025330745.1 Cladonema radiatum | reverse complement strand
AAGAAAAGTTTTGTTATATCAGAAACAGCATTATTATAGTTTATGGCTGTAAAATTTCATCAATCAAAAGGCGATATACTGCCTAAATTTCAAAAATAATCCATGCTTGTTTTTTTTTGACACACCCTATAGAACAAATACAGTAGAAATAAGATAAAATAAAAAGAACGCTAAAAAGATATGCATATGATATATTTACGAAGTGGGAAGCAGTGGCGGCCTGGCAGGGGGGGCCAGGGGACCATGGCCCCCCCTGCTCTCCAATACTGTCGGGGCGGCAAATTGATAGGGGCGGCAAGAAATATAAAGTCAAAAGCATTTATGATATTACAAAAATCAAAACTAAACTGATTAGAAAATGAAAGAAGTATCTCATTTCAAAAAGGGCCCCTCCTTATATAGAAGTTTAAATATGCGCCCCTTAACTTTCTTTTAAAAAACTTTCTTAAAAGAAGCAAGAATTTTTTCTTTTTTGGTAGTATTAATTTAATGTCTTAGGCCAGAAGTTCATATGAACTTATCATGCCCAGACCGGGAATCAAACCCGGAGCACTGTGATCAAAGCCAACGGGGCTAACCAGTACACCACGGCGACTAGTAATCCATTGAAAAAAACTATATTTGAAAGAAGCATCCTTAATGAAAAATGAAGATGAAAAGTATTGAAATGGGCTCTGAGAAAGGGGGTGAAGTATCGAATTAGTATGAATTTCAAAAATTGTGCACTGCAGGAAAAAAGGTATGCAATATTACTAGCCTAGATTTAGTGGGAGGGGGGCTAGGAGGCTGCAGTCACCCTTACTGTTTTTGCAAAACATATAAAAGATCTGTAATAATTTTGTATGTGAAAAAGAAGCTCCAGAAGGAATAAGTGTTTAAATCCTGAATTTGTGAGCCATTATAGTTCTAAATTTCAATTTTTTTCTCTAGTACGTTTGCCTAATCAATGGTGACTACAACAATATACCTCAGCCCCCTAACTTAAAAAACATGCTAGGGGTCTGAATTATAGCTTCTTATGTAGAACATAGGGCTAGCTCTGCAGCAAATCCAAATTACATTTAATAGCTGTCAAAGTAAAAATGGCTGTGTGAAGATTTCCTAATGTTTATCGCAAATATATTTGCAAATTGGATTTGGGAGGCCAAAGCGATGTCTCTTATTGTTATTTTCTTTTTGATTACTGCTAAGTGTTTTTAGTCGACCTTGCTCTAAAATCTTATTTTAACTTTGCTGATATTCCCCTAAAAAGAGGTGGTGGAGTCAATATCGTTCCCAGGACTTCATTCATTGTGCCACGGAGAAGAAAGAAAGAAGGCCCTGGAACAAGGTCTGTGGAGAAATCAATATAAGGAGGTGCAGAAATCAATCCCCTCTCTCTAACTCATTTTAGATTTAAAAGTCTCAGATAGAATTATAGAAAGGGTTGAGCGCCTTCAAATTCAACCTAATATTAAAACTGGATTTCAAATTTATTCTCAGACCTTTTCTACATACTGTACTGTTATTGCATTAATGGAAGATATGATGTGAAAATGATCGATATATGAACAAAATTATCAGTTGAATAAATTTATGCAAAGCTAGTTATTTAAGAATCCTAGAAACTAGTCTTGAAAAACTACAACCCAATTTTTAACTTATATTTCTGAAACTATAAAAATTGACATTTTGGTCTCAAAGAATGGAATACAGCTAGCGTAGGCATTTAATTTGGTAAATTATACATCCTGTGATTAACTTAAATCCAATTACCAAAGTAAGATAAGAGTGATCTCGCATTTTCTTTCACTGAAAGAACTCTTTTGACTTGGCCAGATCTGGAAAACATCTTCCGAAAGGGAGGGGGCGACGAATGATCAAATGGATGTAGGGCGGCAACATTTAGGACTGGCCCCCTCTGCCAGACATTGCCAGGCCGCCACTGGTGGGAAGATAAATGTATAGTGAAAGAAGAAGATAATCATGTTTGACATAAATTATAGATATATTTTATCTGAGATTATTTAGTTGCTCAAAGATGTCAGAAATAAATTCATGAGATGATTTCTGAAATGAAGTAAAAGCCTCTCAGTGACGGTATTGGGCTTTCCTACATATTTGTAGCAATCGGTTACTACTGGCACCTTGATTAAGCATTCTTTTGAGATGTCCTATTGCCTTAGGGAGAAAGTCATTATATCTTAGCATTGTTCTGGGAATTCTTAAGATTTCAGACATAGTAGAACCATAGAAAACATGTTCTGGTATATTACCAGAAAGGTCAGGCATTAGAACAATATGAAAAGGAAATTTATCTTGCTTATCAAATAACCTAAATATGAACATTCCATCCTCCATTCTATCCATGAACATTTCATTCTGTAAAAGCTTTTAGAAAATGTATGGTTTGCCTAGGTTTCAACAAATACAATAGTCTTTAGAAAAGAAATTTCTTAACTTATCGAAAAAGTCCTAATTTTACGCCGTAATGAAAGAGTTAATTTTCAATTATATTAAGACTACAGGGAAGAATGAAATAAGATGAATCTAATAAAATTGAACAAAAGATAAATGGCTTACTATAATTGACATAATTAGATCTTAACTATCAGTGCCTGTAGAGGTTGATGTGCTTGTGCTGACCAATGGTTTGCCAATTACTTATTGATGTAAGTAATTGCCAATGAATACTTTGTCACAATTGTATGTATAAAAATCTGAGTGTATTTATTTTCTATATATTATTGATTAGTCACTGTAATGGAAAGCAATCATTAGTATTGATTAACAGATTCAAGAATAGCAGAATTCTTCTGAGGAATTATTAATATACCTTCAAGAGATATTACAACAGCTTATTTATTATCAGTTATAATTTAAGGATTACAGAGAAGAGGTGGGCAAGGGCAAAATATGATTGAGAATAGGTCTCTTTTTATACTTTGTCTTTAGTAACTAAACTTGGTACACATAAAATCCAAATGCGTCTTAAAATGTTTAAACCAATTTTCAGTTTTAAACCAAATAGCGATCTGTGACTGCATATGCAGGCCAATACGACGCTGCGTGCAACTAGTTGTTAGTGATGGTGCTGAGTGATTGTGCTGAGATTTGGGGCACAGGTTATCAAACATAAACCAAAATCATTCCAAAACGGTACAACAATCATCAAAAATAATGAAGTGAATTCAAAATCTTGTAAAATTTCCATAACCCCACCAACAATAAAATTAAGACACAAAATATCTAATTTTATTTCAGCTTTCTTTATGTACTGTATATAAATTGTACATCATTCATGCAATAACTTACAATTCAATTAATCTGACCTGCAATTTTAGACCTGCTCATCATGTAAACAAAAACAAAGTATAACAAACATTTTATTTCCAAGTTCAGATGTGGGTGAAAAAATACAATAGTCATGGAAATAATGAACGAATGCATTAATGATGTATAATAAAACAGATATTTGAGAGATAAGATATAAGATATTTGACTTGACAATATATAGCCAATGTTCAACTCCACTGGATGTTTTCTAGTTTGATAAAAACCAAATTAGTATTCTTTAAATGCATGACTTCTTCTACTTTTAATTCAGATTTTGGTTGATTTGTTTATTGGTGAAATTACAAGATTGGAATCACAAAGCATTGAATTTAATGAGTTCATTTCTGGTGTTAAATGTGTTTACGACCTGTATGCATCAAGGTTGATTCAGGCTGTTAAGATTGCAAATTTGAGAGGAGAAAAGTTCAAATCGAAAAAAATTGATCTGAAAGACAGTATTGATGAAATGGTAACCACACAGTTTTTCTGCTTTATTATAACTAGTTCAAAAATCAAAACTACAGGAAGTTTATGTATGGGAAATAAATTTCAACTGGGGCCGATTTTTCAAATTCAGAAATATCCTTGTTATAGAATTTATTGCAAGGTCCGAGGACCAAAATCTGGATTTGCAACTCCATCTGATTATTTAAAATTAAATTTGCTGTCATCTTTTATTCTCTCCAAATTAACAGAAATTCTCTATGTAATATCCATATTCCTTATCTTTGCTATGAAGTTTTAAGAAAAATTGTTATATTAATAATGTGAGGTTTGCTATTTTCTATGTTAGACTGCTGATGTTCAAATTATGGAAATATTTTTGAAGTCTTGCTGGCCAAACCCAAAGCTTGATTCGATAACAGGTGACCGTGGTAGAGAGTGGACATACTTGTTAAAAAAATTTAAACCAATTTTTGAATTATTTTCCCAAAATTTATGTCAATCATTTGGTGAGATTGGATGTGCTAAGTTTGAAAATGTGAGGTATGTAATTCTTTTGATATTTATCTCTACTGTTTCTTATTAAAACTGGTAAAAATTCTCATTTAATTTTTAGGAAAAAGTGGACGAAATTGAGAATATTTCAACTGTTTATTGAGAACGTGGTTG
The DNA here is from genome assembly GCA_025330745.1 of Cladonema radiatum. Classification (NCBI taxonomy): domain Eukaryota; kingdom Metazoa; phylum Cnidaria; class Hydrozoa; order Anthoathecata; family Cladonematidae; genus Cladonema; species Cladonema radiatum. The sequence goes on along the minus strand of JANSTP010268160.1, from coordinate 6,194 downwards.
GAAGTTTTGAGGGGCTCACAAAAACTTACATTTATAATTTTTTTAAGGTTAAATGTTTTTTTTATTAATTTGTTCTAATTATATTCGTAAAGACACCTATTAGCTAAGAACTTTTTGGAAAAAGTCACAGGTGTTATACTTTATATGGAAAATATACTGAAATCAATTAAAAGTGGTTGAATTAAAAAGATATTTTTTGGCTCAGAAGACTACACTAGAATATAAAAGACAGAATATAAAAGTTGCTATGTTTATCAGAAAATATCAAATAATATCTTTTGTGATCAGTGTATTGATTTTGTGATCAGTGTATATGTGACTTGTAATACTGCTGGTTTTCATAATTCTTTGATTCAAAAAGTAATGCTCAAGATGTCTGTATAACTGTTGTTTTCAAAATTCTTAGTTTTAGAGACATGGCATAAAAACAAAATTCGAAATATTTTTAGAAGCCCCGTTTCTATTTGATGAAAAATTTGATTTTACAACATTAATTAATCTAGGATTTGGAGAAAATAGAAGATAATATGAAGAAGAAAGCTACTTGGCAAAGGTTTAATGCTATTTTAAATGATTGCTTAAAGAGAATTGAGAAGTATGAACCTTTACTTATAGTTTAATGTAATAACCTTAATACTATGTTTGTTTGGATTTATCTTCTTTTTTTTCCAAAACAGGCTTCATAATGTTGAGCTTGAGACAATGAAACACCGAATGGATTTCTTCTATCTCGATGTTTTATCTGAATTCTATTTCAATCGATTAGATGGTCTCGAACCGGAAACTGGACTTGTGGAAACTATTATGCCACAGATTTTTATGTTTCACAATACTGAAACAAGAATATCCCAAAAATCTAATAGTTATGAACTCAGTAAAAGATCATTCAAATCATTTATGATGAAACAACTTCTTGGGTAGGTTCAACAACATTCATCATTTCTCTTGTCATCGAGCTCTATGCATTTACCACATTTACATTCTCATATAACTTATTGCGCCACAAGTAAGCAACAATCAAACCAAATCAATCAAGTAAGCAGCAAACATGACAAGCCAGTATGTTTATTAGTTGGGAATTGCCTCTATTTATACAAAAATAAATTTGGTTTGTTTTTTAATATTTAGTTTTTTAAACCTTTTCATAATTTTTTTCGTAGTCTCCTAACCCTGACCACTTTACCAGAGCCATTCAGTGTGATTCATTTTTGAACTGCAATATTGAATTTAATAATGTTATTAAATATATCTTGCCATTATGATAGAACTATTCAATCTGCCTTTGGGTTAATATGTGCTGAATTTGATTACTGTATTTTATGCATGATTCTTTTTAAGCAAAGAGGAATATTTTGGAGCGACATTCACACGAACACTACAACACTACAATAAGTTTACATGTTTCATTTTAATTTTAAATAGTTTTTTTTTTTTTGTAATCTTGTTGAGAAATAAACCTTCTCCCTATACCAAGGGAACCAAACGCCTGCACCCCCCAGAGCTGTCCCATCGCACTCAATGCTGTAAACATGTTGTCACTGATCACTCTTTCCCAGGAAGACATTGTTGTTTATATAGGGCTCTTAAAAAATTACTAAAAAAATTAGAAGATAATAGCAAAATGAAAATGACATGTCAAAGATTAAAAGGCAAAGACCTGCTCTTGAAATAGTTGTATGAAGATCTAAATATGAAAATCTTGATTTTATCCTGAAAATGTTATTGAAAATTCATTTTGTGAAATGAAAATTTAAAATTCTATATATCAATTTTTGTGGCTGTTTTAATATCTAAGGTAGAAAGTTGACCATATGCCATAATTTATAAAGCTTGATGCTCAATATACCAAGTAAATGTTTGTTGAAAATACCTATACAGAGCCTTTTTATGATACAAACACTATAGCAATAGCAATTAAGTTTACAGCATACATATAAAGTGCTCAATATCAGAACTAATAGCATAGAAAAAATGTTACTCTACAACAAAACAAAGAAGTAATATCATGATCCAAAAATCGCAAATGCATGACTGTACTTATGAGAAATCATTAACTCTATTCACCCGGGATTGGGGCACATTTATCTCCCTGATAGTTTTTGTTTCGTATTGGTTGAACTATAAAAAAATCATGCCCAAAAGCATCTCCTGACTGCCATAGCAACATTATTTTTCAGCCTTGGTAACCTAAATTTTGCTGCTTTTTTGGACAAATATCAACATTTCTCACTTTTTTATACAATAAAACTGTTCTAAATAATAGATATAATTAGTTAACATTACCCAAATATGAATACTGAGCCCAATTTTGCCAAAAAATTGATTCTTTTTAAAATTACTCCCCAGCGAAAAAGTTCTGGAAATCCTTGTTTTATTTCTCTTTATTATTATAATTTTGCTTAGACAACATTATCTTAAGTAAATGCTGCTTAAACAAAAGTAAAATAAAAAAAAGTTAGTGATGTTCAAACTATATTCTTGATTGGTTAGTTGTTTAATCCTTTTACCACAGGCAGAGCATTTGGTTTGATTATTTGGTTATTAGATATGCTTGCAATATTTTCAATATGTGCAATGTTTATGATGAAAGTCATGACAGATATTTTTTGAAGAAATGCTCAACACACTCAATTATAGCCCCCTATCTATTGCCAAATTGTTAAACATAATAATGAGTATGACTAGATGAGCCTTTGTTGAGTAGTCAGACATGTCATTATTCTATTGAATAATGCCGAATTTGTGACTTTGGCTATTAAAAAATAGGCTTAATGTAGTCAACATTATCTTCCAGATTATCTTGAAATTATCTTCCAATTTTCTTCCAGATTATCTTGAAATTTAGTGATAGCAAATCATTCGATGTAGCTTTTGTTCTCAATTTTTCGATAATTTACTTTATTATCAAATTTCCTTTAAATACCAATTTCAGATATATCCAGAGTTATAATAAAAATCAACGTTTTCTTCTGCCTGGTTTTTAGAAACTTTGATTGTAGCAGATAGTATGGAAACATTTTTTGCTTGAAATTTAGAACTTTTGCATTAAGAAAGGCAATTTTAGTACAAGCACATGGAATAGCTATTTAGCTAACAGATTTTTAACAAATCTGCTTGATTTTCTAAAATATTCCTTCAAATCTGTTTGAGTTTCTAAAATATTCCTTTAAGTTTTATGGCATCTTTCAGTTAAGATCAGAGAATGTATTTGGCTTTCACTTAGCGTTTGTGAATTAATTGGTTAGGCTACTTTAGGTACAACTGCTCATATGCCAAGCACATCATATTGAAATCACTGCGATATCATAGCATTCAAATCATAGAATCTATTTTTTGTGGATTTTAATGATGTCGTCAGTTTTTAGAGGGCATGTAATCCACCAAGTCAATGAAGATGAGTTTAACTTACGATTACATACATGTTGTAGTAACTTAGTTGTAGTACAAGATCTTAAAGTACACATCAAAGTACATATATGATTTTGTCTATGAAGTTTTAATAAAATTACTTCAATCAAAAATTCCTCAGTTCTGCCCTATTTTCAAGAAAAAGATGACTGGTATGGTTATTTTTGGAAAAATATATATAATTTAAGCGCTAAATGTTGTCATCTAAATTGTTTTAGATATTTTTTCACCCAACAATGCTTTTGGCACACATAAAAAATTCCATGCAAAATAGGATAAAAATAATTACCTATCTTTCTACCAATTATTTTTATGTTGTCAATTTGATGAAAATCTATTCATGATTCACAACTGTACACCACCCCCCTCCCCCACCCTCATCTAAAATAAACTTAATGAAAAGACTTGAAACCTTGTAGAACTGTATATAGCATTTTAGTTTGACTTCTAATTCCCAATTTGCCTAAATTTTTAAAGCTCAACTTTAGTTATAAAAAAACCGTGTCTGAATTATTGCGTGTGAGATGGATTTTCAATCAAGCCTTGTTCACGTGTATGTCAAAAGGTAGTAGATATCTTTTGAAAGTTTACATGCTGTATGAACAGTCATGTTTCAGCTTTAATGGCTAAAACCCAATTACTTTTATGCTACGAAAACTTGTCTTAAGGACAATATACTTGTTCCTTAAAGGGATTCTGAGGTGAAAATACAAGTTGGGTTGATATGAAAGAAGAGAAAAAATGATGAACACAGCTTTTTATTTCATCTCAATTCAACGTTTTGTCCTCAAGATATTTGAGTGTAAAGATTTATCACTCAGGGAATTTCTCTAATATGTTGAAAAATTTGTGATGTCATCTAGTGTACAGAACAACGACCCTAATCTTGAATACTAAATATCTCAGGTTTAAATAGTCCTTTTGAATTAAAAACTTTCATATAGATAGCAGATGTTTATTAAAATTCTTCTGCAATATAATTCTTGCTAAATTAGCTTTGGGGATTCCGAACTCAAAAGTGTTCATTTGTTGAAAAAAGAGCTTTTTTGGGTAGATATTGAGCCTGACCCTAAAGCAAAAAAGGGTCTAGAACTTGTGAAGTAAAAATGATTTTTGAAAAATTTTTGTGCAATTAAATTTTCCGTAATGTGTGCTATTTGTGTGTAAATTCTCATTTATCAAATTGTATCATGACCTTAGATATATGACATCAAGATTGGAGCATTTTTTCAATACACTTGATGACATAACAAATTGTTTAACTTTTCCCCCAAGTGAAAAATCTTTAAACTCAATTATCTTGAGAACAAAAAAGTCAGATTGTGATGAAATAAAAAGTGATGTTCATAAATTTTTCTCCTATTTCATGTGGACCTAGCTTACATTTTCATCTTGGAATCTCTTTAAGACGTGTGTTTAGCTGGTTTATTTTCACCAGTCTGTTATTGTCTTTTGTTTCTCAATTTCTGATTAGATTTTTGATTTTTTTGAAATGTTTCCTGATATATTTACATGCTTATAGCTGAGAAAAAAAACTAAAATTGATATGATTGTCATAACAACAGAAATACTTTTCTTTTTAAGTTTTAAAGCTTTCATCAGTTTTCTGGCTAAACAACTGAGAGCATTTTTTTACATCACCGTAACAACAGTTTTTTCCATTTCAGACTTTTTCTGTGTGAATACGAGAGCCTTTGAAGAATCAATTTTACTTGTATTTAGTTTTCAAACTTTCCAGACAGTTTTTCACTGCTTGTGAATTCAGTAAAATGTACCGAAAATATAAAGTGTCATGTCAAGTTTCAAAACATAAAGAAATTGTACCTCAAATGTCATGCGTCCATGTAATGACATCATCAGAATTGTCAAAAATAGGAGATTTTGAAGTAGTAATAATGGAAATCAATCTAAATAGTCTATACTCTAAATTGATAGGGTTTTAGCTAGTTTTAACAATGAATAAACATAGACGTTTTTGGTTTACATAGAGTTATTGGCCAAAATATATGATACAAAGAATTTTTGTTATTTTTTAATGATCTGTCAGTTTCTGTTGATGAGATTTTATATATAGCAGATTTTATTCTGTACTGGCGTTTTAGGTAATTCAACCTAAAGTAGCTTTTTCAAGAGCACCAACAAATCAAAAATTCAGTTTTTTTGATTTAGGCGTGTATCTTGGGAACTACTTAGTAATTTTGAATAAAACTTTGTATACTAGTTGCAGCAAATGAAATTTATCCCAAACAAATGGTTGTTATGGGGTGTAGTCTTGTGACAAGGTGATTATGTGATCAATAATATCAAAAACATAGTCTTTTGAATAATGCTGACATCAGCAAAAAATGATGTCATTTTGATGTTATTGACATCAAAGTCACGTTGACATATATTTGTCATATTTCCATCGGCCCACCCCTGAAGTTTTAACAGAAAAAGGATAAAATTGGATAAGAGTTTGAAATTGAATAAAAAATCTTACACCCATGCCCAAAAAGTTGGGTGTAATGAGAGAAGAAGGGATGTTAAGGACTAAACTCTCTTCTAAAAGATGTGCAACTAATATTTGTTTACAAGACCCAAATCTCACGTCAGTTGCTTTTGTAGTTTTTGAGTAATGCAAATTCTCATTGTTTTTTTGCTGGTAGGGGGGGGACAGGGTTAATTAATTATCTAACACCATTTTGGTTTTTTCTTAAAGGGATCCCAAAGTGATAATACAACTTAAGTTCATATGAAAGAGCTTAAAAAATTATGAACACCGCTTTTTATTTCATCTCAATCCG
>JANSTP010268149.1:0-10623 GCA_025330745.1 Cladonema radiatum | reverse complement strand
TATCCCTCCTTTTTCTGTTAGGTCGAAACCCTGCCGCCCCCTTCTCTTCGAAAAAATTTCCATCATCTAATAAAAGGATAATTTATCAACAAAACCCTTGAAAGTAAAGCCTACTTCATACGGACAAGGTTAACTTCTTAGTATTTTTAACCATAAAGACAAATTCATATTTAGCACACTTATCTCCAGTATTCACCAAAATACCCATCTTTATTAGTTTACCATACCCTTTTGTTTACCTGCTACACATTTATTTGGTAACATTCACCTTACAGCACCCGAAATTGTAATTCTAAGTGGTATTTGAAGGAATTGACCACATGGAACATTACCAAAGTGTTTAAGTTTTGCATGTTATTGCTGACTGCCTCTATCAATCCTCTGGAATCTACAAGTTTATATATCATGGCATCACACCTAGTCAAATATTATAGCCAGTTGTCTCCATGGTAGTTAAAGAACTATATATTGGCGTTATGCTCAGCATCCTATTTATTCCCTACAACTGGAATACAGCAAAATCTAAAAGGTATACATACAATGTAAAATAAGTAAAAACACACATGCACGAAATATAATTCTTTGCCAAATATCAAAACAGTTTGAGCATCTTACATAAAAATAGTGTGTAAAGGATATTATTGACAATTAAAACTTTTACCTTGAAATTTTTCACGAACCCAACATATTAGATCCAACGAAGAACATATACTGTGCAATAATTTTTTCTCCTCTTTTCTCAACTTGACCAATGACTCAATACTTTCAAAAATGTCTTCTTTTAATTCACAAAGTCTTTTTTCACCTAGAGACTCTCCCTTTGAAAAATCAAAAAAGATAAATGATTTCTCATTTTAATAACAGTTTCAAACTTGACACCATAGAAGGCAAGGATAGAAGTCAAAGAATTCAAATAGTTCAAAGACAGAAATGTTCTCTTGATGAAATAAATTACTTAATAACACCAATTATTTACCAAGGGTAAAATAAATCTCTTACAGATATAATCTGGCACAAAAACAACTTGAAAGTCCTGCAATTGATATAAAGCAAATTAAGTAACACAGATTGGTAGTAAGCAGGAAAGATTGACATTGACTTTGAAAAATGAATATGGGATAGAAGTCCAACAACTGCTATACAGTTTAACTCTATTCATGTCGTAAAGGTTGGGCGTTGGAGGAACTTATGGGACATCACTACATTGCTGTTAATAAATATAGACTATGAAAATACATAAAAAGCACAGCCTCAGTAGCGTCAGAATGTTTGGCATAAAATCCTACACACTATGCGTTAATGTTTATTAATTTAGTTGCACACAAAAAAAGCATTCCTGGTAATTGTCATACCTTCTCACAAATTTCTTTAAATGTTGCTAAATTTCCATGTATGGACAATCTTTCTGAAATTGTTACAATATTTTTAGCAACACCAATACTTTGTTGTAAATTCTTGAGTATTTCTATTTTGTGCAGCATTAGGAACAAGCGATCATCACTTTCCAGACAAAAGAATTTCACATATGAACACAATTCATCTTGAATTTGGATATTTGTGAACACAGGCATTTCACCGAAGATCATTTTGATATCTGAAGTTGTAATATTTCCTCCAAGAAATTCCAATACCCAGTTTCTCAACTTTGTCAAAACAAAATCAACTACAGGCAGAGAGGCCCATGGCAAATCATATACTAATATTATAGCCAAAAGTAAAGAAATAACCAAGCATTCAGTTGTCCACGTCTTCCAAAGATATTTAAATACCTTTCTGTCAAGAATTTTGGATTTTTCAATGTTCTTAATACTTTGAAACTGTGCTTCATCAAGTGAGAACTTCTTTGCAATGTATGCTTCATTCAAATTACTGACAATTTCTTCATCAAACTTTATTTTCATCAAATCTTCATATAATGGAGATCTCACTAAAAAGTATTTAAAAATTTTTTCAAAAGAGTATCTTCATTTTAAGAAAACATTTTAAATTCATCTGATTCATAAAAACTTCAATACAGTAATTAACAAAGCTAGAGCAATAACGCACATACAATGCTAAACCAAACAAAAATAGAACATAATAGATTTCTACCACACAAACCAAAGAAACAAAACATTGGAATGACACAGAAAAAGGGCCTATTGTTAAAAGTCTAGCTTCTCCGGAAAAGACAAGCACTAGCATTGTAAGCACTAGTGATATTATTATTTTGATAACAATTACTACATCTATAAATTTTCTCAACAATATAGAAAGAATAGTATTTGTAATAATGATTAACAATAGAATGGTTTCATAATTTTACGTCATATATACATCACGTCATATATTACACACTCGAGAAGACCAGATGCAAGAGAAGTGTGAGATGAAAAATGAGTGAGCTGAGAGTTGAGATCTGGCTTATGCTGATCTATGTACAAACCTTTTTTGATTATTCGATTCGAGTTCACTCTTTGCTCAATTTAAAACAGTAAAAGATGTTCTGTTAGATCCATCAAGCATTTCATGCTCTTGCTCCAATGTGTTTGGTTATGTGTGATAATTTATCAGTTTTCAAATGTTCATGTATTCTATTGGATGAACATCTATTTGTTTCACCAATATAATAAGCATTATAGCTTGGACATTTATACTGACGTACAACAAAAGATTTTGAAACAACAGATCAGTCTGTCCTTGGCAGAGAAAATATTTTTTTTGACTTTCAGAGACTTAAATATGATCTTCAATTCTAACGGTTTACATAATTGGGATGCAATTTTGTTGAGTTTGATTTTTGCAATTGTAGAATATCAACCAACCAAATGGGAGCTTTAAATATCTCAGTGTTAATTCGTTAATAGTGTTAATGAAAAAACCGAATTCGGCTTCGGTTCTGCTTCGGCATTTATGTTTATTGAAAGGTTTTGTACAATATTTTTTTGTAGAAAGACAAGTTTTCATCTGAAGAAGGGAATACAAAATTTGATGCCAAATTGCATAATATAGCCAACACCCTTGCTACAGGCAAATGTCCAAGATATAGCTAAAAAGCTATACCAGAGGCGCATCCATGCTGGGACAGAGAAATCTACCGCAGCTCATGGAAGAGCTTGAATGTTCTGAAATGGCTTATAGATGATTACACATTTTAATAGCTGCACAACATATATTTTCGCAGTTTTCAAAGTCTGAAACAAAGATAATAAACAAATTGTATTAACATTGGATTTTAGATTTATTAAAGAAACAAACAGAAAATATAAATCTTACCATAGTAACAATAACCTGTGGGTTTTGGTATCAGAACTCAAGTAAAACTCAAGATATAAGCACTTACACAGATTTATAACATCTGTGCCATTTTAGCTTGAAAATCTATTAATGAAGTAATTTATCAAGAAAAAATCATAACTGAGTCGTTCCTTTTAATCCATACGTTACGAAGTAATATTAACAAATAAATATTTTAAAATGATTACAGTCAAGGTGCTTTAGTTTTCTACCTGATATTTATTTTAAAAAACTAAGTCATTCATGATAAAAAAAAATTAATAAAGTTGACATTTTTTTGTTTTGCTTTGTAAGTTATCAAAAAATGAATATTTTTTAATAAGCAAATTTTTTTTTTAAGTGTAATAATTTTTTGTTATTGTTCATCTAATTTATTATCTATGTGCAAGGAGATGATTAGTTATATTTATTCAATTCCTATGTCTAGACATGATTTAAAAGATCATATAATAAGATCTGTAACGTTAAAAAGATAAAAAAAAATCAAATGTACTAAACTGTTTCATTGACTATGATAACATGATTATCACCTTTGTACAGTTATATTTCAGAACCTTTTTTGTGATTTAAAAGACAGAAAATGACTCGTATTTGCAGACTGGCAAGACCATAGATTGATACAAGGTTAGTATACATTCAATTTACTTTATTTAAATTATAAAAGACCTCTTTTGATCGAGTTCACAATGCCCATTGGTATGAATGTTGACATCAAGAGAGATTTTGACACAAAAAAGTCTACAGATTCACCTTTGGGAGTAAAGCTAGAGTTCGTGTTCGGGGTTCACAATATAATACGTTCCCCAGTGCCATTAGATGTTTATAATTTATTTAAAAAAAAATTCTTATATTTGATTAGTTAAAAAGTTCAAAACTATGGACAAAACAATTACTTATTGGCCAAATGCAAAATTTTACTTATGTTAAAACAAATATTCGACTTCTGCTCTACTATGCCAAAAATGGTGAATATTTGGTGAAATTTCGGCCAGCCAAAATTCGGTGCCCAACACTACCAAGGTAAGCAATGATATGCCTGTCAATAAACAAGTTAGGGAAACTGTTTTTTTTGTAATATCATGCACATTTTAGTAAGATTTTCATGTATCCCTTTCCAGGTGTTGTTGATTTTGTACATTCTATCAATTAAGGTTCTCATTAATCCAATCTTGTATGATTGTTGTGTAAAGCTAAAGTAGTTCATGTATGGTACGGTGTATAGTTCATGTATGGTCCTGTAAAAGCACTCTTATAGTCAATAGAAGTTACTGCTTCACTTCCACTGAAATCTGTAACAACGTTGAAAAAGGACAGTTTTTTATTATATTCAGTTTCCACAGTAAATTTGTTGCTTTTTTATAAATTCAAAAAACTTTCCCACATTTTTATTATTGAAAACAGCAAAAACATTGTCATCATGATACTGATAGAACTCAGGTTTATTTTCTGTGACATTTTACTGCTAATTCTTCTCTAAATGTCCCATGAATAAGTTGCCAAGCATAGGAGCTAAAGGAGATCCCATTGCGACCCCATCAACATTGAACTGTTTTTCAAATGAATAATGTAGCACAGATGAAGATATTAGGTGCATTAATAAAACAATATTTTTAATTTTTAGCATTTTATTTTATGCATGTTTCAAACCTCACTGTTCTTCTTCAACAATAAATGTAAACAATAAGTCATAAAATAGGGGAGAAAAAACAGAAACAAATTGGGGGTAAAATCAAGGGGGAGGGGGCAATTGGAGAGGGAAGAAAAAGCTATACCACAACGGACAATGGATAACTCTTCACTTGCTTATTAAGTGAGGGTTTCTCCATTGCCATATGTGTATTACTTCTTTTTTTAGTTGGTATGTTGCAGGTGCAGCATCTAAAATAGTAAAACACTTGTTAGTACATTTTTCTTTTCATTCCTTACACTTTTCAAGGTGCTTAAAAATGTGTGTGTTCTATCTTTAAAATGTTCTTTGATCCGTTTTGATAAATAGTGTGTAGTTTCACCAACATAACAGGATTTACACCCTATGCATGTAGATTTGTCAACAACATTGGATCTAAAACAATATTCGACCTTATCTTGGTAAGAAAAAAGTTACTTAATAGTTATGTTATCTTTAGAATACTTATTAACTATTACATTTAGTTTCTTCTGAACTAAGTTGGAAAACAAGCCAATATAAGGAAGTTTATAGCACCGAGTAACAGTTTCTGTTTTTTTGATATTTTCTATATTCAAACTATGCTTACCTAGTAAATAATGATAAACTATCCCATCAATAATCTTGATAGGAAATGAGTTTTTTAAAAGTAGTTTTAATCGATTCCAAATCCTTATGGAAGCCAGTCCAAGAGCTATTAATATTAAAATTTCTATCAATTAAGCATTTGACCAAACCTGTTTTATATGAGACAGACGTGAAGCTAAAATAATTGGTCAGCAAACCTGTGTATGTCTTTTTGTGATAGCTTGTTCATCAAAAAGACTTTTGAGAGAGGTCCAACAAATATCAAGAAAGGGTAATTTCTTGCCCAATTCAATTACTATGTCTGGTATTAATGAAACTGTATAAGTTATTGACCTCGCTTGCATTTTTTTAAATATACAGAAAATATCATCCATATACCTTTTGTAAAATAGGAGGTTTTCAGATTGTGATTCCTTAAGCCTCAAGAAAATCCATGAATAAATTTGCTAACACAGGACCCAGAGGAGAACCAACGGCAACAGCATTAACTTGATTATAAACAAGACCACTGAAAAGAGAAAAGAGTGCAGTAGGTTCAGGCTTGGAAATTCCAATATCATTGTTATTTTCAAATATCGAATCGACTGCAGTTTTTACAGTCTCATCTAAAGGTATATCAGTAAAAAGGCTCTCAACATCAAAAGAAACGGTTTTTCTGTTGAAATGTTTTTCAAAATCTTTTCTTGTATGTCAGTATAAATGCCCAAGCTGTACTGCTTGTTATATTGGTGAAACAACTAGATGTTCATCCAATAGAATACATGAACATTTGAAAACTGATAAATTATAACACATAAACAAACACATTGGGGCAAGAGCATGACTCAGCTCTCTCTCAGCTCAGCTCTCATTCTCAGCTCACTCATTTTTCATCTCACACTTCTCTTGCATCTTGTCTTCTTGAGTGTGTAATATATGACGTAATGTATATATGACATAAAATTACGATACTGTTCTATTGTTAATTATTATTACAAACATTATTCTTTCTAATATATCTATGATCCCATAAGATGTATCAAAGACACTATGAAACATGTTGAGAAAATTTAAAGATGAAGTAGTTTTTATCAAAATAATTATACCAAACTTACTTTTGCTTGCTTAGACAATACGTGATCACCGAAAACATATATTTATTTTCTGTATGATGACTAAAAAATATTCTGGACTTATTTTTGGCGTTCTTTAAAAGAATTAAGAAAGAAATGTTTTTATTCTCAGTTTTTTAGTTTGAATTTAATTTTAAAAATTTTTAAAAATTTACAGTCTTCAATTTATTTTTAATAAATCAATTTAAAGACCGTATTCTGGCTGCATTAAACCTAGTGATCACGTATTGACTAATCCAAGGCCTCTTATTTAATTCAATTCTTACTCTTGATCTGCAATAAGAGCAATAAGAGCAATAATTGTTATTATCTTAAAGACTATGCAAAGCAAAAACAATTCGGTAATTTGCTTTTCTCAACAATAGACCCTGGGGCTTAACATGGCTATCTTCATAACGGATGGCATCACACCTGGCCAAATCATTCACTTTAGCTTTCAATAATAAATAAATTTTTACAGTTGGAAAGAAAGGCCAAAAATTACTGTAAAAACTTCCACATCTATCATGCAGCGACGCCTGTAAAAACTTGAACACAAATGAAAATCTTCGAACTTACAAATAGTATTTAAAATGGTCATTTAAAACAAAGAATAAAGGTGACGCCAGGCTAATTCAATTTTTTTTAATTAGAAACAAAAATTCTTAAGTTGAACATAGGAAATACTACTTATACTAATGTTGATGTGTATATCAAGTATGCTTGATAAAGCAGCTTCAGATGTTCTAAACTGGATGTTTAAAAAATTCTGTCAAAAACTTTTTGACAATAATTTAGACTTACTGTAGCTTTAGATTTCAAGATGCTGCCTGAAAAATGAAATAGCCTACTGGTACCTTTATATCTGAAATACCTTTATATCGAAATATAAAAAATTCCACATCGGGATTTCCACATCACTAACAAGTAAGTCAGCATTTGGTTATATTAACAACACCAAGTACTTATTCTTGTTAAACCAAATATAAAAAAAAATTAAGTAAGTTCTGGGTCTACACCCACACTGTTACTTGTCCTTAGGGGGGGGGGGGGCGTATAGCAGTTTGCAGCACATCGGGCAGCGGTTCCAGTTCAGTGATTCTTTGGGTTCCGAGCTCAAACCCATGCATAGATTCTTTAGCAAATATAATATATTTCCTTCAAGAAAGGTTCACGGGCACACATGGGAGCATAATTATGCTAGGACCTATACCAGTAATGGCTTTTATGCGCAACTGCCTTAGAAATCAGGCTTCAAAGCTGAAGGTGTTTCATCCCTGCCACCTAAGTGTGCCTAAACAAAACTTACTTATTTACTTACTTATACAATTTGGTTTCATTGTATTTCATTTTAATTCTATTTGTATTGCTATTTCTCAGCAACAGATCGTTGTTTTCATTAATTCATTCTCACTTGATATAAGAATGACTCATTCTGAGCTCATCATATTTGTTCTAAAATAGCCACAGACACCATTTTCACACATTTTAATTTCATGTAATTGTTTAACCTGTCTTCTAAGATCATAAAACAGTAAGGGATATTGTTATTACCGATTTTGAGCTAATAAAATTTGTTTCACAATTTCTACATTTTATCAAACAGCCACAGACACTATGTTCAGTCATTTTGAGCTGATAAAATCTATTTAACTTGTCTTCGAAGTGTTATAAACCGTTGTTCACTCATTTTGAGCTTGTAAAATTTGTTTTCAAGCCATATCTACATGTTATAAAACAACCACGGATACCGCTTTCACTTGTTTTGAGTTCATAAAATTTGCTCAGACTCATCTTCTTAACGTCTTAAAACAGCCACAGACTTTGGTTTACTTGTTTTGAGCTCATAAAATCAGTTCTCACTCGAATTCTTCACATTATAAAATGGCTACAGACATTGTTTTTACTCGTTTTGAGCTCTTAAAATTTGTTCTCACTTGATTTGTACATAGTATAAAATGGCCATGGACACTGTTTTTACTTGTTTTGATAACAAAAAAATTGTTCTAACTTGTCTTCTAAGCGTTATAAAACAGTCACAAACACTGAATATTTTTGAACGTCGAATTTTTCTGTGATATCATTTCGAAATAAATAAACATGAACTCTATTTGAGTAGCATTTGAATAAAAACATCATAATTTACATTTCATTATAATAAAAAGAGGTGGAGATTTTTATTTGTATTACATAAAATCAAAAATGTCTTTACCAAGACTGAGTTTTCATAAAAGTTGATATTTTATTTTTGCTTAAGTCTGAATAAGCCTTCATCGTACAGTTGTTAAACTTATATCAATGGAAAGAGTAGGCTTTCCTCCATTAAAGTGTACTAGGGATTTTCAGAAAGAGAGTCACAAATAAGGAGAAGTTTTAATAGGAAGATGTCAGAAAAAAGAGACAGTTTGGAGGACATTTTGAAACGTAGATACAATTTTATATAAAAAATGGCATTGCACCTTTATAGTTCAACCTAATGAGAAAGTTTAAAAAAAAAATCAAGATTCAAAATTGTTCAGTTGTTCAACTGGTTTTGTAGTCGAAGGTGATGTTGACGATTGAAAATATTATCATGATTTTCAGCCTGATGAGATGTTTTTAAAAATATTATTCAGGTCTATATAATACATAATATATATCCAAATAAAATTATGTAATTGAAATTTTATTGGATAACTAACATTTCTGGGAAAATGAGATTTTCTTATGATGCTATGTTTCCCTATTGGCATCCTTAAAAGTTGTTTTGACTCAATTTCTAGACAATTTTTTTCTGCTGCACACATTGTTTTCAGCTCATAACATATATTGTCATTCAATTTCTGGGAACCGTTTTTCAGTTAAAGGGATTCTGAACCAAAATAACAAGTTACTTTTATTTGCATTTACAACCAGCAAGATGAGACGAGAGCCACTTTTTATCAGCTAATTCGTAGTAGTTAGGTGATACAAAAAAAAAAAAATACTCTGCTATGTGCTTGCCTTGTGCCCACTTCAACATTTTGAAAGTTAATTTTGAAACGCATTCATAGCACTCGCCACTAACTCGAATACTCGATGAAAACTTTGATGATCTAATAGTCAGGTTAGAAATTCCTAGAAAACACCTAATAAACAGACCTAACTTTTGTATCTCCCTGTGATACCTATCAATATTCGTTTGCGTCATTTTTTAATATTTATCTGTAATCATTTTTTTATTTTTTATACAAAGATTTCAGAAACCTCATATAAGTATATTTTTTCAGAGAAAAACATTCAGTATTTTGATAAGAGTTTGAAGAATGTTAATCATATCTTTACTTTATGAAGAATTCTTTTTTATAAAGAAAACCTCAAACAAGTTTTGTTATCAAAATTCTATAGGTTGATTACATTTTACAAAGAGACGCCAAAAATGTTCTTTTGGTCTGTTTTGGAAAATTTAACTCTTTATGCCAATTGGGAAAGTAATCTTCATCGATATCGTTAGCGTCGATTTTTTACGGCCAATGTACTGTTATCAAAAAAACCTGATATTTGTCATACATAATGTTTCTTTTATTTTAAGACTTTTTAACCCTATTAGAAATGGGCTTTTTGGCGGCACCTCAGAATTGGGGGGGGGGGACTGGAACATCATCGTTTTTTGCCTACATGTCGCCCAAAATTGTAATTTTTACATTTTCAACTTTGGAAAGCCATAAAAATTGAACCAAAAGAGCTTTTTATATGCGGTTTTCTTTATTTTTTTACTAAAACAAAGTATTTTGTCATCACTAGGAGTTACAGAAGTGTTGGGCCCGAAATTTAGATTTTTCCCAAAAATGACCCTAAAATTGGACCTAACGAGCCGTAATTTGGGCATTGCCATGGCAAAACTGGGCATGGTCACAAAATAGTTTTTTGATGAAAATGTTGCCAAACAAATTTTGTTAAATGTCTCATGTCTCAAAGTTTCATGACGAAATTTCTTTTAGTTTTAGAGTAATATTAAAAAAACTACAGTGGGGGGGGGGGGGG
>JANSTP010268148.1:0-20020 GCA_025330745.1 Cladonema radiatum | reverse complement strand
GAATCTCAAATCTTTCTTTGGTGTCTAAAACCCATGTTTAAAACTTGTGTTAGACGTTAAAACCCAAACCTAAAGTACAGTTTGAAAAAACCAATACTAGTAAACTACAAAAATGTCGTCATTTTCTTTTGAAATTCTGCAAATTTTTTGCAAAACTGAAGGTGAGTTTTTGCGTCCTCCGAGTCCTTTGAAACAATGCTTAATGACGTAAGAGATTTTGAATAAAAAAGTTTCATTCAAAAAAAATTAAAAAACTTAACAAATTTGTATGCAAATCAAAAACTTTTTATCAACAAACAAGAAGCTTTCTACAATTTGGTTAAATATGTTTCCATAAAAAAGTTTGTATTGCTTTTTTCAACTGAGTATGAATACCAAACCTTGGATGCCGAATATAGATTCCAGATTCTCGAAATTTTGCCTTATTTTCAAATTTCTAAAAATATGTAAAAAAATTTTTCCTCGATTTCTATTTAAATTTGAAATATACTGACTGCATCGGCGCAGCTAAAAACTTAGTGGTCTGGTTTAGACAGCCGAACAGCCTCATAACATTGAAAAATATATCCGGATATTTATTAAGATAGTTACACAAAGCTTGCATGACCTGCCCATGAAATTTTGTCAGGTTGGAGAAGAACTCATTTTAACATAATTTATCCCGGAAAAAAATTTGGTGTCATCACAACGATCATGTCATTGCTCTTCCCCACACCTCCACCCCAGTGGCCCAGCCAATATCAACCTTAAACTTTGAGAGCTCGGTGTGATTCTCATAAATATGACCCGGCCCAGTTCAAGTTGGAAAATTTTTTACAGACTGGTGAAAATCTAACGGTTATTTTTTGATCAAATTTACTAGGCAAGTCCTAGTCAAAGCATCTTGAAAAATATCTCAGCCAGGTGAGGTTTGGGTCCTTCGCTGGGCTACTGAGGCGGGGGTAATTCCCAAGAGGATCTTATATGTCAAAAACAAGTTCAAAAATGTTGTTTTGACTTTACGACCTCATGGTGATGCCAACAAATGACATCAAATGATGGTTGCCATCTGTGTACAATAAGCGCCCACTACCATGATTGGCGGATAAGAAAATCGGTAATATTTGGTATCTCTAAAGCAGCTAGATATGAATGAATAACTTGTAGTCATTAATTTATTATAATTTGAAATTGATTTACATCTTTCTTAGTAAGTGCTTAAACTTTGCATGGGCCGAAAGTTGCCAATACGAGCCGAAACAAACCTAAACGAAACCATAGAGTATAAAACAAAACAAAACAGAAAGAGTGAAAACGAATCAAAACAAATTGATAGAGTACATAATGAGTACGATGAGGATAAAAGCTTCATCGAAAATTAACATACTTGTTAAAACTTTTATGGACAACAAAACTAATGGGCTTATTTCTAGAACAAGACAATTGCGGCTTGGTTAAAATGGCAAAATATCTCGAAAATTACTATTTATTGGCTACGATAAGCATTTGTCAAGTGTGGTGCCTTTGTTGACAACCAATGACCCAATTAAGAACGTGTATGAAGAATAAGATTTGAAAACATTATATAAAAACTGAAGAACATATCGAATTTAAGAATATATAGAAAACTGAGTAATCATGGTATCTTTTTCTTACTAACTTTTAGGGTAGATAGATTTGATCAAACTTTACATCGAAAAAGATCTTGCATCATATGAAAAAATTGTTTTGAAAACCTAAAAATATCAAAATGCTTTATCAAGTCATTAT
This sequence comes from Cladonema radiatum, assembly GCA_025330745.1. Lineage (NCBI taxonomy): Eukaryota > Metazoa > Cnidaria > Hydrozoa > Anthoathecata > Cladonematidae > Cladonema > Cladonema radiatum. Next base: position 18,271 of record JANSTP010268148.1, on the reverse strand, counting down.
TGATTGTGAAATCCCTTCAAAGGCAAATGAAAGACATACATGTGAAAGCGAGCCCTAGTTGATCCAAGTTTAGTGAGCTAGTAACCCACCGAGCTATTTCAACTCATATAATATTTCAGTTTTATTTGATATACTATGAAAACAGCTTAACGTGAGATGAACTGGAGTAATTGCTGATTTATAGCGAAATTTTCTGGAGTGCTATTTTGCAGAAAACCACTGCTGTGTTATAAATCCAAAAATTAGCTAAGATATATGGGACACTTATTGAAGGAAACTTCATCAGAATGCAAGACTTATTCCGTTGCAGTCAAGACTTTTTGATGACGTTTTGACTGACTGTGTAAAATTTACTTCTGCACCCAAAGATGAAAAGATTTGGGGGGTCTGGGTCCTAGTCGCTAGCTATGACGTCATAATTGTTGCTAGGTATGACAATTTTTCATCACTGGTAATTGTAAAACCAGTTTTACAGAGCCTTATTACTAGAATGTATTGACGAATTGTTGTGACACAAGTAGTCAGGCATATGCAAGAAGTAGTTTGACGTAGTTGTGACGTCATAAAGACTTCGCACGTCAAAAAAGCTGCGGAAGGGCAAAATTCAGTTGTTCAAAATTGTCATGACATCATCAATATTAAATATAATGGTTGCTTGTCCAATTCAGTTTTTTATGCCTCGTTTTAACCCTTTCAATAAATTGTGATTGAAATTATGCAGTTTTGAAGTATTTTTAGCACACTTTTACATATTAGACCTGCGAAAATCCCTCATTTGTGCCCGAAACATTTTTCATAATTTTTATTAAAATTTCCTTAAAATATATTTTATCTATTATAAATATTCGAAATTTGACTAACGATGAAGTCGTCACTTAACAACGTGACCAGATTTCGACCTCAATTGTTACGTTAATAACATCGGCAAGTACATAGTAAAAAATTAATTGTGTTAAAAGTGAACAAAATAATTCACCCATTATGATTACAGCCTTATTGAATTATCACATCAGAAAAAAAGTAAAGATATGGCAGGTGAGGATGAAGAAAGGCAAGGGGTAAACATAAGAGTGTTGTGAACGTAGAGGGTGAAGATGTTTTGACGAACAGAAAACAGGAAGATGGGCAGGAGGCGGCTGTGGTTGAGAGTCAGAAAGGCGATGATGTTGGTAATGCTGTTGATAATGCTGTTGGTAAAGCTGTTGATGATGCTGTCGGTGATGCTGTTGATGATGCTGTTGTTAATGATGTTGGTAATGGTGTTGGTATTAATGTTGGTATTGATGTTGGTAATGCTGTTGGTGACAATCTTGGTGATGCAATAAATATTGATGATAGTAATATTGACGGAGGAGATGAGGTAGGAAAACATATTAATTTTTCTGTGACTCAGGATATTTCACTTAGTATTGACGAATTTACGGATAGGAGCTGTGTTAAGCCATTGAATGATGATCAAAACCCAGTTGTCTTGAATGTCTCAACTAATGCAACTGATGATAATAGCGAATATTTTCGGAAGAAAGAAAATCTAATACCTTTGAAATGGATAGGTAACCAAACTGTGTGTGACATTCAAATTAACATAGAAGAAGAAATTAAGAATCAAAAAGATGCATTTCGCAATTACCGATACAATTTTATTGACAGTCTTTTTGAGTTTTTGTCAAATTCTAGGGAAATGGAAAAGAATGTTGACAAGCAAATTGAAAGTTTGAAGAAAGGAAAAAAAGCGTTATTGTAACATTTGCTGTATCGAATACTCGAGCAGAAAGCAAAATTGCGATAAATGCAGTAGCCCTCTTAGCAATTCTGATCAGAACAAAAATGAATCTGAAATTATTGATATTACTTTTCTCCCAAATAATTTTAATGTTGGAGAGGAACTTTTATGTAACTGACCTATGATTTCAATGGGCGAACCTATTTTAGTTAATCCCAATAGTTATAAAAATTTGAAAGAAGTGCTAAAGAATATATACTGGACTCATATCAAAAACACAGAGCGAAAGTGGGTATTTGTTGATACTGATGAACCCCTGTATTGTTTAATCAGGAGACTTATACGGGACTATCCAGGACAATTTAATTGGGCCTCTATTGTTTCTGGGGTGGACATTTGAACATGAATTTACTTAAAACATTTTTTAAGTTACGTGACAAAATAATGTTTGAGCCCAGGGGTTAAGAAGTATTATCCTTTAATACAAAGAGGTCTTACAGCTATTTATTAATTGTAAGGACAACCACAAAGCACGGCAAGCATTCAAAGTTTTTTATTGGGTACTAATATGTAGCTGATAAGATTATATTGTGCAGAAATCGAAAATTGTCCTACACCGTTGGGCTTTTTACAATGGCAATCAAATGTTCAAACAAATTTTAAAGTTAATATGCCAAATAGTTTTAAATTTTGGTCTTGGAATTTATTTACAACAAGTAGGCAAAATCAATAATGATTTTAGTGCTGATCAAGCAGGGAGAATGAAATGTATTGACCTTTTTTTGGATTCAACCATCCTATCTACGGAGAGTTAGAATACAACGAAATGAGAAATTAAGTTCTCTATCCAGAAGAAGTAAGCTAACTCCACAAATGCAACATATTCTTCAGCAATATAAAAACCAATTTAAGTTGTCATCAATGTGGGGATTTTAAATTAGAAGAAAAAATCAAGTTGACGAAAAGAATGGCTCTGATGGGGCAAATATCTCAAGAAACATGGCAAAAAATTGCCAGATGTCATGATCGTATTGATCATATCATAAAAAACACCACAAAAATTCTGAAGGTTGGTGATGACGAAACAAACAGATACACTGAATTAAGTGACGAGATCGGTAAATGGTGATCATTTTTACGCCATTTGCGTTATTTGGTGAATACTTCACCCACATTAATCGGAATAAATGGCGATGTGTTAAATCAAAATTTAATCAATTTAACTGACATTCTCTATGAATAAAGCCAGGAGTACTTTGCTTTGGCTGTCGATAAGCCTCTTGAAAATATAAGATACGAGAATATAAAAATAGTTACAGGCCAGGTCATGGATGAAATAACGCCATATCATTTTGTTGAAGAATAAAATCTTAAAACAAAGCGTTACAACATGTTATGTAATATATGGACAAGATGAGAAAATAAGTCCTTATCAGAATTTGTTATTTTAACGCATTTTTCTGCTCATCCCTCTTGTCTTCAACTGCTTCCTGTTTGCACTTATTGCTTAAGCTCCCTCGTTGTGGTCAGGACTAAAAAAAATTATCTTCTCAATATCAAATTATGTGGTATCGCCAAAACTCTTGAAAACAGAATGCACCCAATAGTCACAACTTTTTTCCTGCTTTGTAAAGCCCACACATCCCATTCAAGGACTGTCAGATTTGATATCAGCAGGAGATTCAAACTTTACTTCACAATATCATCAATATTTTTCACTAGATAGTGCCTTCCTTTGACCAGCGTCTGCAGACTTTGCAGATGTTTTTAAGGGTGAGAATCCTGCTAGCTCAGTAAAAAAGAGGGAACTTTGCTAACATTTAAGTTATTCTGGGAATGACCAGCATTATTAGAGGAAGAAGCAACGGCGTTTTTGTGATCTAAATAATTGAGCCTCTCTGGGTCAGTGGTCATAACTTGGGATTCCTTAGTCTCCTTTGACCGAATCACCAGTAGGAAATCATCCCCAGTCGTAGATTTAAACTCAAACATCTTTTTTGCGAAACCCTCCCGGTACCACCTTCTTGAATCACATCGCTTGGCTCTGGTCTCAGCAAATTTTTGCAATTTTTGGAGAACACCATGGCGATATCGCAGTATGATGGTATTCCCTGAATTGTCAAACACAGCAACATCTTCAGGATGGGCAATCTGTTCCATTTGTACGTCTTGATTTTCTAGCCGCTTTTTTGCTTTCTTTCGCTACTGGCGTTGGTGATAAATTTTTTTCAGCAGCTTCTTGTGTAGGCATTAGCAGCAATGCAACATCTTGAAGATCTTGAGATGATATTGCGATGTTAGGAGAAACAGAAGCATCCATTGTTTTGACTTTTGACTGCCTGGAATTTGGGCTCTAAATCTTCAGAATCTTTTTAGAAAGATAAAGAAAAAAAACAGTAAAAAACCCTATGTTTTAATATTTGTGGCCCTCTAAATTCTATTTTCGTCTGTTTGTTGGGAAAAAATTAATGCGCCGTCATTTTTTGACTAGGATATAAGGCAATCATGGTAACAAAATGTTCAGAATATCTTTGTCTATTAGTGTGTCAAGTTCCATTACCTACAATAGCTGGTCGTCGAAAAACGGAGGGGGCCCCAGTTTTGAGGAGTCCCTATAAAGGCCAACTGGAATAGGGTTAATCCTAAAAATCTTTCGTGCAACCAACAAATTCCACCCTAGAGTTGAACCCAAAGTCTATAGAATTGAGATTGGTTAGGTCACGAGTTACGAGTTGTTTGTTACGAGTTACGAGTTGGTATTTAAAATGCAAGCTAAATAAAAATGCGCGAGTTACGAGTTACGAGTTGCACTAAACTTGCGAGTTAGAAAAAATAATGCAGTTGAACATTCTGGTTATAAAGTCGTGAATGTCTAATGTTCGGGTTTGAAGGGGCAAATAAATTGTTTGGGTTAAGGAGAGATTCGAGTTAAAGAGGTTCGAGTTACCGGTAGTCAACTTTACAAGTTAAATACTAAAGGTAGCGAGTTAGTACCAAATTTCTACGAATTAGTAGAGAAAAGCTACGAGTTATTTTAAAAAACAACAAGTTACTATCAAATCTATCAGTCACAATGGAAATTTTTTATCAAAAGTCAGTCATTTTAAACTTTCCTGTTTTGAAATGAATTCGTCACACTTGCAACTTGCTCAGAAATTTTTTCAAATCAAATCTGCACTGCAGTTGATTAATTTTTATATATCCCGAACCCTGATAGTGTGATTTGGATACTTCATATCATTCCCCATTACGATTTTCGACAAGTAAATCAGAGTATATATTATCTAGCCCAAGGCTATATTCCTCTTATGCACAACATCCGACCCGTAATTTTAGTTTAGCCACTCGAGGTGGCAAGGATGAAGCACCTTCCGAGCCGGAGCTTGATTTCCAAGGTGGTCCCGTGTAAACGTCCTTACAGACTTATGTCCTTTCCAGATGGAAAGATAATGTGGGTTTGAACCAGCGTGGGTCTGAATTTGCGGTTGCAATTTTTATAGCTTGAATTTCAAAAGAAGGATAAATTCACATACAGTAGAGTCAACCATGAGGCAAGGATGTTTTTTGGGAACGAAACAAAAATTCTGCTTATATCGAAACTTCTGATCGCATTTTTTTGTGATAGTTATGATTCCCAAATAACTTGTGATTCGAACACGTAATTGCATAACTCGCAGATTTATTGTAACTCGTAAAAATAAGTTAAGGTGGTAGAAAAATCAACTCGCAAGTTTATGTTAGCAACTCGCAAAATGTAACTTGCAACTGGCATTAATATATTCAACTCGCAGTTTTGTCGCGCAACTCGTAATTCCTAACACGCAACTACTAACTCGTAACTCGAAATGGTGCAGCAAGTGCCACATATAAATAGTATTTACAAGAAAAGTTATCACCAATAATTATGGTCTTATGTCTCGGATATTTGATTTATTAATCTCCCAATAACGCTCAGTATAGACTAGAAATCGAATCCAGAAAAATTTAATTTGATTACTAAAATAAAAAAAATTCCCAGTACCGGTTGTACCAAACCATGGACTGAGCCAAAATCACCCAAAATGACCCAGATCCAGCCAAAATGACCTAGATCCAGCTAAAATGACCTAGATCCAACCAGATGTAGCCAAAATGATCTAGATTGAGCCAGCGAGAGCTAAAACCAGGTAACAGGAACCTTTTCACAAGTGAAACAACCTCAGAGAGCATAGAATCAAAAAGAGATTACAATATTTCGCCCTGATGCGTTTCTTTACCATCATGTAAGATTAGAAAACCTATTTAGAGGATATCAGAATAAAAATTTGGTCTGTGTTATCTCAAACTGACCTCATATAGTCTTACCCCATCTAAAGATATATCTCATTTTCAATAGAGTTTACATGCCTTGCCGAAGAGTATGTAATTTCATTTTTGATTTACCATGGTTTCCAATAAGAGAATTTCTCCAACGGATTTAGTAAGCAGCGTGGGTAGATATGGGAGCGCAATTACGTGCAAACACGTGATTCCCTTGACACACCCCTGTCTAAGTGGCTTGACGAGGTACTCAATAGTTACCAGGCTAGCAAATTTTATAACATGTTGATCAGACTGTCAAAATCTGGAAAAATCTACACTGCGCCAACACGTCAGAGAAGCCCAGCTAGGCAAAATCTGGAATTTTTTTTGGATGGGTAGGGAAAACTTTAGGTGTGGTACCTGAATTTTTTTATTTTTGAACGGGCGGGTATATTTTACCAATAGATATACCGTGCTTCCAATTTTGGGATAAGATGCACACTGAACCAGCCAGCGTCCAAAGCTTCATCGGGCCACTTAATCCGGTGTGTATTAAAAATCAGGTTGCCGCTTGGTAGCGGGTGAAGGCAAGTTAATTTCAGTTGGTTTTGATTTTCATTTTAGCTGGATGTAGGTCATTTTGGCTGGATCTGGGTCATTTTCGGTGATTTTAGCTCAGTACATGGTTTAGTATAACTGTTCCCAGTACACGTTCTGTAAAACTAGCATCATCTCTAATGATAAAAAATGATCTTTCCAAGAGCTCCTTACTGACAATAAAACATCCGCTGTACACCACATGAACATTCGCAAACTTTTCATCACAAGGAACCTTCTCAAATTTATTTAGAAAAGTAGACTCAAACTGTAATTTACAAAATTTGGGGTCCAAAATGTAAATACAGTATTGAATGGGTCTGAAAGTTTATCTATACTTGGAACAAAACTATGGAGCAATCTTCCGGCTGAGATTAAAAATGCAAAACATTTAGATATATTCAAATCTAAAATTGCAGCCTGGAATCCTGAGTGCTGTCCATGTTGACTTTTCAAAAAGTATATCCAGAGGGAGGCGGATTTTATGATCAATACTGTAACACGCTTAAAGAGATTTTAAATTTTACGTAACGATTATATTTATTTATGGTATTGTTGACTTTGATTAGCATATGATATATTTACTCAATTTTTTATCGCTACTACGTCAACATAAAATAAAGAGAATAATAAAAAAAAATTTAAAAATAGTCCAATTTCTTGAATTCTCCGAAATCCGGATTTTTGACCTGGTGATTTTTTTTAACGGTTCGGAAATCGAATCTTTTTCAATTCGCAGCTTTTCTCTTACAATTTTTGTGTTAAAGGGACTAACCCATAGTTATCTAGTCTAGGCTTCCGACTTTAAACTTAGTTTCCTCACCAAAGACCGCCGACGTGACTTAATCCTAAAATTTTGTCGAGCAAAATGGTTAATTTGTTGTGTGCCTAGTTTAGTCTAATGGAGTGAGGTAGTACAACTCAAAGGCATCTTATTGCAAGTTCCGGGTTCAAATCAGAATCCCATCAGCCATGTGTTTCAGACATTGGCCCAAACACGGTTGTAGAGCTAGCCTGGAGTTGAGACTATTATCATTCTATTACTTTGATTTGAAAACAGTTCCTGTGTATTTCTGGACATGTTGGGAGCCAAAAATATTAACTGTAAAACATTTGAGAAAGACAGCTGTTCTAGATCTGCTTGTAGTATTCAAGGGGTGTTCCCATTATTTCGACGTTTTGCATTTCTGACAGTTAGGGTTAGGTCTAACATTAGGGATTTCTGATAATCTAAAATCACTTTTTCAAAGGAAATTAATAAATACATCTAATATTTCTACGAGAGCTTCACATTTATTACTTGTACCAAAAGTACATTTAGTTTCTGTTGGTGAAAGATCTTTTCGTTTTCAGGTTTCTGTTACCTGGAATGATTTTTGTTCTGAACTCGATTTTCCTCTTGATGATAAAGCGTTTGCCAAAATGTAAAGAATTTTCAGAGCAAAATGCTTCTCCTCGTATGTAACTTGAGATTGCATCTACATGTTCTTAAAGAAATTTTTCTTATTTTTCGATCCTATTTGTTGCTATAGATCACCGCTCTACGTGTTCCGTGTGTTTATTTAGTGCAGTATCTACCATATTATTATCTTTTTTTTTTTTTTTTTTTACTATTTTTATTTTTTTGTAACACTTCTCTGTTTTGTAGTGATAACTTTTTGATAGTTTAAGTTAACTTTAACTTATTGATAGTTTAATCTTGACTCATATGCATGGTCAATTTGATTCAATGGGTCTTGTCCAAAAGTTGATTCTCTTTGAAGGTTACCACCAAGTTCTTCGTACATCTTTACAGCCTCGTCAGTGTTCTGAAGAAGAAAAGTTAGCAGATTGGCTGTTTGAGACGTTTGGGACATGTTCGTTTTGGGTATGCAGCCTGAAGGTCCCGACACCCTGTGGTAATTCTATGAATTAACTAGATGGTTGCAAGCATCTTCTACAATATAATTACAAACCCAAGAAATGCAGTATGTCATAACAGGGTCACTAAGGTCATAAATATCGTCTTCTGTAAGAGATATAAAACACCGGTTAACTGGATAGTTCATTTTTGAATTAATCTCAGGCCAAAATCGTTTGATGACATAGTTATCAGTTGCAGCTGTTTGCCGCCATGGTTTGCGGTGTTTGTAGCGTCTGTGATTTTTTAAAACTTCTTGAACAAATATGCAATGTGAAAATTCCTGGCCATGGTCAACCCTAAGCTGGTCCCAAAGTCCATGTTTTGAAATTGCTTCTCGGAAAACGTGTTCATAAATTAATATAGGGTTTTTACATTGCATTGATGCGAAACCACAAATCATTCTTGAGCAGCCATCAATAAGAGCCACGTGAGTACAACCAAACGGCCCAAGTTTTTCATTTTGGTCCATGTGGACTATATATCCGAAATATGGAGCATAATATGGTATTGGATTCATCCTTTGAGTAATGTTCCTACTCCTGGCTTCAAATGCACCTGGAGCAACTGAACGTAGTGCACGAGATACATGTGTCTGTGAAACAACGCCTTCACTTATTTGAATTGCAGATCTTATACTGCCTTGCATCATTGCTCTGCCATAGAGATGTCCGTAATCATTGACAAACTGACTTACTATGTCATTGATTTCATTATCCGACTGCTGAGCTATATTTTTCCTTCTGCAATACCTCTTTACAAAAGTGTGTTGAAAGATTTGTCAAAAGGATTGGACTGCTTTGTGTCTCAGCCCACAGGAAGTGGGAAGTTAATAATATTTCAAGCTCTACCCTTCTTCATCCATGGAACTCAGATGTTGTGTCAGAGAAAAGTTAAAGAAGATGACCAGCCATTAGTCTTAACTAGTTTAATGGGTACCGAGAAAAAGGTTTTAGTTATTTCTCCTCTGTCAAGTCTGATGATGGATCAACTGGTTAAATTAAAATCACTTGGCATTCGAGTTGAGGCATTACACCATGATGATCAAGATCATCAAGAGGATGATGAATCAAGATTTGATATGTCTGCTTCCTCGACATGTTTACAGGTAAGCACTAGTTTTCAAAGTTTCGTTTTTCTCTAGTCTGAAAAGTTTGTGTGTGCTGCTGTTCCAGTCTGAAAAGTATGTCTGATCGATGTCGCACCTCAGATTTTTTTTCTAGGCTTTTTGTCGCACTTGAACTGTTTAGAAAGTGACACTTCTGTGTTGTTGCTGCCATTAAATGTTGGTAAAAATGTGTTTTCTAATAGAATTTATTTCCTTCTCTTGTACAAGCAGCAGGTCAGCATGAAGGAGAAATAATGAGAAAGTACAATAAAACTTCAAATTTTTGAAATTAATTTGAATTTGTCGCACTTGTTAAGGTTTTTTCTTGCTGTCGCACCCGAGATCTCGTCGAAAAGTGCCCTACTTTTCAGACTGGCTGCTGTTTTTTTGCAACCTAGACATTTTGTGTTGATAGCTATACTGCATGCCGCTATTCGCTTTGGTAGTATATAAGCTAGATAAAGGCTGCAATTAATTTTTTCGCAATTGGTACTGCCTGTGTTAATATTTTTGCCTCCTTTGCCCAAACAAAACTCATGACTCTTCCTTGTAAAATTTTCCTGTCGAAAACTGGGAAAAGAGGCGAAGTTTTGGCAGGAAAACAAACCTCGCCAAGTGGTCTATAGCTATCTCTTGCTAGAAATTACAAAACAGATAGCTGCAGGACATAATAGCTATCTAGTCAATAGAAAGAAAAATAGCTGGGAAGAGAAGAAGATGAATTTAACTACTTAAAAAGTTCAAGTTGGAAGTTAGTACTCATTTGTTTTCCATTTTGGGCCCTCTATTCTGGATGTGTCGCACACGTTTCATCAAAAATTGGCTTTCGCTGGCTTTATTCAGCATTCAACTGATTCCAGTATTTTTACATACATCCCTGCGGATATTAGTTTTCAATAGTCTGGAAATTTTGTGTTGAATAGGGTTTATCCCATTGGAAACGTTATCATTTGCAAAATTAAGCTCTTCCAAGAAGTTGCTTCTTTACTTTGACTCAGACTGGAAGCTCATTTTATCCAGGCCAGGGTCTGACAGTTTTGAATGTCCCACTGAACCATTGAAATATTAGACAAGATCAATTCATTCTCAGATATATGCCAAATCCTAAAAATTCCAAATTGTCATAAATGGACTAGAATCTATTGGAATAGAGCAGAATAATAGGCCCTGGAAATATACGTCCTTGTGAGTGTACAGAATTAAACTAAGGCCATTAAGGGACAGAAATTGCTGTAAAACTGTAAGAAGAACAGTGTAGGTTTTGTTAGCTTTTCAATATAAAGAATGACTGTGACATGAAAGAGTTTAGCATATGATGATAAATTCTAGAAAATTAAAGCAGAGTCTGGTGTTTTTGAAAAGACACAAAATGTTTAGATTACCCACTAAAATTAATCTTTTTCCTCCTTTTGTAATGAAAACAAGCAAAAATTTATCAAATCGATTTTGAGAAGTATAGAATTTTCATAGATTTTTGACTCTTGAAGTGCACAGGATTGACATTTAGAAAGAAAAAAAACAATTTTGCCATATTTATTGCCACAACACAGCTGCAGTGTGTTGGCAATTCAAAAATGGTAGAATGAGAGTGACAATATAGAAGATAATGTAATTTTTTTATTGGATTTGTGAATAATTTTTCTCAAAAGTTGTATAAGCAAAAACTGAATTCTAAAATTTTAATAAGAATTAATTGTTTCTTCAAAAATTGATTTCGATTTCCATCAAACTTTTGAAAGAAATATATATGTTTTGCTTTAAGGGAAAAATCTTAATTCTATGGGTTCCATTTTCTCTAACATAATATAATGTTTGAATGTATTTTTTTTTTAACAGGGTGTCCACATTAAATTTTGTGTTCTAGTCTTATATTATTGCCTTTTAAACAACAACCATTACTATATTTTTATGAATTTCATTTCATATCTAACTATGAAGATATAGAGATGAGCCAGTGGTACGACTTTACTTTTTGAGCACTCGCCCAATCAACCAAGTTATTTTTGTTTCTTGGAATATTTTGGTTGCCCGCAACAATATTCACTTGTTGCTTAACCCTTCTTCTGGGAAAAGAAACAAAGGGTGTCTCGTTAAAAGATATTAATGAGCACAAGAACCTTATTTTTACTTATGCACTTTCATGCATTGATGTAATAAACATCGCACTTTCCTTCTAAAATGTGTTGGTTTAACTGTAATATTTGAGTTCTCATATTTTATGGACAGTATTTTATGATGGCTGTTTACGAAACGTATGTCTCTTCAGTAATGGAGACCTACACTAGGCTGTTATACCTTTTATGGAAGCAATTTAAATATTTTATTCAGTTTTGTCTATTTCATTGCATCCTGTGAACACATCACCTGTCAAGCCACTAAAATTTAGTTTCAGATTTTACGTGCCCAATGCAAATTTTGGTTGCTCAAAACTGTCGCTCGGGTATGTGTTCAGTTAGACCACTGCTACTTGTGATATAGTTTGGTAGCATATCCATAGATATAAATAACAGAATGTGATTTTTTGACATTTGCTTTCATCAACCAGCTAAAAGTAAAATATGAACCGCTTTTGTGAAAAAATTCTAACAGAGAACCAATTATACCAAGAGAGTGTTCAAACTTTTAATGCTGCAGAAGAGTGATTCTATAGAAAAATTTAACCAGGGAAATTGCTGATTTTATCTTACATCTTGATTAGTCGTTCAAAGTCCCTTGTTAATTTTCTAAGCCCGTAAATAAAAGATAGAAGCCACAAAAGTTTGCCATCGACCAAACTCTCTTTATGTAAATCCTCCATCTATATAGCTTGTTAAATTTTATTTTGAAAGTCATAAGGTGTGGAATTTCACCAATAGTATGATAAAAGTATTGTAAAAGATGTATAAATCAGTGTCAAATATTTATGTAGCATCAACAGTATAAAATGTTTTTTTGTTCTCATTTTAGAGAATTTTGGATGCAACTATAATCTTTTCATCAACTGAAGCAATTCTAATCAAATACCGAAGTTTACTAAAAGATAAATCATTCTGAAAAACGCTCTGTGGAGTAGCTGTTGATGAAAGCCATTGCGTACAAAAATGGTAAGCAGTTATAAATCATTTCCCTAATTGCTGTTTGATTTGATTTGTTTAATAAGAATTGAATTGGAAAAAGACAACTATTTTACTTTATCTTGAAAATTATCAATATTAATTTCTTCTTTCCAATTTTTTATAAGAAACCATGCACCAGAGCTGATTTTCAGGAAAGTTGCCATCAGTTGAAGTTGTTAAATTGAGGAAATAAGCAGTTGGTCATTTTTAAGTGGCTTTTACTAAATTGCCTGCATATATAATGTGCATTAAAACGGTTTAGGCATGAGGTTAATCCACCTAATATATCCTTTAACGACACCAATAGTGTTTGACCTAAATTTTACTCTTAACTCATGCAAAAAGTTCATCAACTTAAATCAGCTACGTTTTTCTAAATGCACAAGTTTCTTATTTTTTGGCTTTTCTAGTGTCAAGTTTCTTATAGAGCAGTTAGTAGTATGACTATTGTAATCTTCAAACAACCCCCTCCCCTTTCCTCCATTTTTTAACCGACCATCGGATCGATTGCTCTGTCTATTGAAAGCTCCGAAAATGCATTTTGGTGATAATCTGAGCTTTTTTATGCAAGATGGTTGTCTAGTAGCCATATCTCACTACAGTATAAATGCATTTCATCTTATAATATCTCAAAGTTTGCAAAAAAATCAAAATAAGCAAGGCAATCGAATGCCACTAAAAGCAGGGCTAGCGATACCAAAGGGGCCATGGAGGCCATGTCCCCCTCACAAAAAAGGTGAATTTATTTAATAATCTATGTTAGTAAATTGTAGTGCGGAGTATTAATAGTCCAAGTACTAACATGTCCTGACCATTCTTTTTAGGTCCATATCTTCGTCCTTTAATTAATGTTGTGATTTTGATGCACCCACCATTGTGGAGATCTGGAATCTTTGTTTTTTTTTCTAGACAGTAGTTGGATTATACTGATATTGATATCGTGGTTTTAGGGGTTGTTCCAGTCCAGAATCTGAAGCTTTCCGTGCTTAATATTCAAATTTATCGGAGTTACGATCATTTTTACGCTCCAATATTCCTTTTTTATCATTGACTGCAACAGCCACTCAAGGGACAAGAGAGTTCATCATTAGCAATTTAGCGCAAAAGCTTCCAAGTTTGTACATTGCATCTCCCAATAAAAACAATATAAAGTATTCAGTTGTGGAGTTGAAAACGCCTGATTTGGATAATTACTTTAACCCCCTCATCCAGGATATCGATCAAAATGGAATAAAAGCACAACGTATTCTTATATTTTGTCGTTCAATGAAGGACACTAGATATCTGTACGATCTTTTCGATGATGCATTTCGGAACAAGTACAGGAATTTCGAGCAACGTCCGTATGCCAAGTTCCATTCAAATACGGATGATGATGTAAAAAAGCATATATTGAAAGAATTCGCTAAAGTTGATGGCACAGTGAGAGTATTACTATCGACCATTGCATTTGGTATGGGAGCCGATTGCAAAGGCTTGAACACCATTGTTCACTTTGGGCCTCCTTCGTCAGTGGAGGATTACGTACAGGAATCTGGTCGTGCTGGTCGAGACGGTATGCAAAGTGATGCCGTTCTGTTGAAAGTTCCTAGATGTCTGCAATCAAAACATATTTCCGAATCAATGAAAACTTACGTCTTAAACAATTTAGAATGTAGAAGAAGTGTTCTTCTAAAAGAATTTGACAACACCGAATTCGATCCCATCACTGAGAAGCACTATTGTTGCGACATCTGTTCTACGAGCTGTGATTGCGGAGACTGTTCGTCATTTGCGAATCCATGGTGGAAATATCAACCATCGATGAAGCCGACAGAATCGCCTGCAAGATTAGCAATTAGCAACGAAGCCAAGATTGAATAACGAAAACGTCTCATAAAGATACGGGAATCGAGTATATCTGATAGTGGACATGCTTCAAAAGATGTTTTATCAGGTTTTCCGTTTCAAGCCGTTGAAGAAATTGAAGAAATGTCTCACAAAGCAATAACAATGGACGAAATTTTCGAGCATACTGCGATCCTTAATAGAGACTTTCTAGAAAATATCACGAAGGAAATCAGAGACGTGATGAATGAATACAGTGAAGTAGGGTATGTGGAGTGCGATGACCAATGCGACAGTAAATCATTTGATACTTACAGCGATAACGAAAGTGACAATGAAAGTGTTGCCTCGATCGATTTTCACGTTAAACTAGTATTTTCAGATGAGGACTAGTATTTTATGGAATGGTTTAATGAAAATATAATTATCTTCATTAAAAAGCAAATTTGTAAAGCCTGACTTAGACAAAGCTACACGCCCTTTCAATGTTTTTACTCTTTTGTGCTTTATTGTAGGGGGGTCTACCTAGGGGGTGTGGATATTTTGCAAAATTTTGACAAAATATGGAGGCCAAAATAAATGACCTAGAGAGATACCTAAAATTCTTTTAAAATGGAGGGGTGGGTATTTCTCTCCTGACATTTTGTTATGGTAATTCAAACGAAGGCCCCACAATGCAATTTTATAGGATATGTTTAACTTTGATTAAAGTTAGTATGAATCCAATTTAGCCACTTTCAGTAATTTTTATTCGAAAAGAAATTCATATTTTGACTTTAAGTGTCCCTGAAAATGAATGAACCTAATATAGGGGATTGGTAATAAAAGGAGGGGGTAATTGTGGCTTTGAAATCTTGTTAAAATGGGGAGGTCATTATAAAATGAATTTATGAGTTAAAATATGCAATTTTGCCCCCCTCCCTACCTAGACCACCACTACAATGAAGCATAAAAGAGTACTTGTTAAAGATGGGATACGACCCTACAATATTTGTTCTAATTTCACCGTTGCAAAATTTTTATGCCCTAGACCTGAGGATTTGATTTTTGCTTATATATTGGCTCAAAAGAAGTTGTAATTATAAACGCCAAATCAAACGATCTTTTTATGTGCACCGAAGAAAATAGTAGCGATATTTTTTTGGTGAAATTTCTTTTCTTACGACCTGTACAATGCGTTTCGTTTCATTGTTGCATTTGTATTTGATTACGTTGCCTTGAACAGAAATATTCTACCCTTCATAATTGTTTCATTTCTCAGTTGTCATACCAGTAGATTTAACCCTAATAGTACTGAGGGAGGGGGTGCACTAGTTTTTATAGTACCTCATCGGGGAAGTTGTTCGGCGGGAAAAATGTTAGTTGGGGAAAATTTTAGTTAACTATAAATATTTTCGCCACTTTTCAAATTTTACTCTGGGAAAATATTCGCACTTCATGAAATTTTATAACAGACATTCTGAAAAAAAGGTCCAAATACTTTAGGCACTTCTGTCTAGAAGCCATTGCTCTAAATCACATCTTCATATTTTGACAATTCACATTTTTTAAAAGCTAAGTTACTGGCTTTTTTATATGGACATTAACTATTAAATGTTTGCACGATAACAAGCCAACATGATCATCCGTCATTTAACGACGTCAGGACATTTTAGATCAATAAAGCGAATTTAAATACTCGGATTTTTTTTTATAAGCAACCTTACTTTTAGTCTGCTATGTATACTAAAGTTGCTTCAAAAAAGAGTTTAATTTGATACTAAAGTTGTTTAGCACTTGCTTGATATTTGATTGCTCTTCTTGTTAAATCGGTATCCTTAATCATTACAGGAGAAAGTCTTAAAATGTATATTAATGAGAATACAGTTAACCTCTTTTGAAGTCTGTATTATGGTCTTATCAAAGAGATAATATACTTATATACTTATATTATCTCTTTGGTATTATTATGAATGAAAGTAACTAAGATTTCAATTAAAGCCTTTTAGGTTAGTACCGTTGCTTATAAAATAAAATACGTGTAGGGTTAAGCCTTACTACACTGATGCGTCACCCTAGACTAGGTATGGTCGTTCTCTGAAATATTGACTCGGAAAGTGTTTTCGTTCGGATAATACTGTCTTCTGTTTTTTCCTGTTACAGGAAAGGATGGAAAAGGAAGGACTAGTGTTACATGAGAATCGGCATTACTTGAGAACCGGTTTTGATACAATTTTTTATAAGCAACTTAAAATTTGCTCACATCTCAAGTTGCTTATTTTTATGCCAATTTTTAGATCTAAAGTTGCCTAATGGTTGCTTAAAATTTCTTTGATGAAATCTTCAGTATCGTAATCCCTCGATTAAGCGCCCGGGCGCTTATAAAATTTTTGAGGCTTTTACACTTCAAAAAGATCAAAATTGATGAAAATCATTGTCACTGAAACACTTCTTTTCTTATTCTTTGACAAAAAACAAACAATATCGAAAGTAAAAATGAAACAGTGCTACCAATTCAATATTTGTCACCAATTTTCTTTGACTCTGATTAATATTTGCATTCAAAATTCTAATAAGCGTCCATTTCTAAAACTTGAGGGGTGGGCGCTTATTCAAGGGGGGTGCTTATTCAATAATTTCGACTACAGGGTGGGCACTTATTCGAGGGGAGCGTTTATACGAGGGGGGCGCTTAGTCGAGGCATTACGGTATCTGTTTAAAAAAGGGAAACACGAAATGAAGTGATAGTTTAAAGCTCAAAATAATAACCTTTAACTGAAATAATGTGTTCTAAAAGTTTTCAATTGTGTAGCAGCGCGTTATTAAGTGATGTAAGTTTATGTTTATGTTTTGATGTTTTGTGTACAGCATATAAAATTTCTTATGTTTAAAATTGTTCAGAACTAAAGTCGCTTAAAAATTCTTCAAATCGAATTCAGTTGCTTATAAACGAGGTGCTTATAAAAAATCGTGTAATGTGTCAAGTATAATTAAGAGAATGTTTACATATTCGTTTTAGAGTTAGTTTGATGTTAGTACAGGCAAAGAAGCTTCCATACTTCTCTCGATACTTTTTGAGGCTCAAAGAGACTTGACCAAGAGGCTGTGTGATGATAGACCAACCAATAATTTTTCTGAACTTTAGCATGCTGGGTCCTCAAATTCCATGACGCCATGAGAAAGAAGAGAGAGAAAAGTAAAGGAGAGAAAAGAGAGAGAAAAGTAAAGAGAGAAAAGTAAAAACATGTGAAACTGGATTTTTTTTTTCAGAAAAACGCAAAAATTGTTATTGCAAATTGACAGTCTGGAGGCGAAATTTTTTCCACTAAATAGTCAAATTAACAAGCTACGGCTGTCCTAAACTAAACGGGCTGCAACCACAACTTAATATGGAATACCTAGTTGTAACAATTTATAAATTTGGAGAAGAGAAAAAAAATAATTAGTATAAACTTTTTCTTTAATCAAAATATTTACATAACAAATAGATAATGGTAATAATTATCTCAGACTAAAAAAAAACAAGCGAAATCAACATGATCAAAACAGTTCCACTGCCTGGAACCTTTTTCAGTTTTATTACCACAGCAGAAAAAAAAAGTATAAAAAATTATGATTAGCCAAAACACAACGGTTCAATTTTACAAAAAAACCCCAGATGTTTACTGCTATGCTAAATGTTAACTTTCCTTTTGGTACTCCTCATCAAACTTCGTTACTACAATGTCATATTCTTGATATATACTTTTACGATTGAATTC
>JANSTP010268137.1:0-10623 GCA_025330745.1 Cladonema radiatum | reverse complement strand
CACTAAAATACGATTTAATGGATATAGTTGAGCTTCATTTACTAAGAAAAAATCCACTGCATTTAAAAATGTAAGTCAAACGGTAAGAAAAAAAAACTAACAAGATTAAAAAATAGAGATCAAGATAAAACTAAATAACAGCTCTAGAAACATTTACAATGTAAATCACGCAACGATGTAAATATTTATTTACTCCTTGATATAAATATAGTTGCCTCTTCTGATCAGTCTATCGTTGTTTTTTATGTCTCCCTCAATGAAAAGAGCGATTCTCGGGTTCATGGATATCCCATGTTCTTCCATTTCTGTAACAAGATTATCTATTAAATCATCTTCTCTAATACCGTTTCTTGTTTGAACAATGTTCAAAATCATTTCGCTGATTTCGAGATATACGTATCTAACATTTTGTCCACTGAGCCATCCCAAAAAAGCGTCATCAAATTTTATTTGCATTTTTTCTCACTTAAAACTTCCTTGCGGTTACACTCTTTACTATTTTCGTTTTGATTCACATATTATTTTGAGGCGTTACATGATGAGTATTTTATTTGAAAGAACTTTCTTTTTATAAAAGACTCTTTACATTTTATGCCACCTGTTATTGAGTATCGACTTAAAATTAAATCTCGATTCATAAGTTCAAAATGCTTAATTCAAGCACCCAGAGATCCTTTAGGAAAAATGCTCAATTTTGTGTAATTTTTTTTTGCTTCTTTTAAGATGATTCTCCTTAAAAGAGCAAAAAAAGATTAAAGGAGTTGAAAATGCTCTGCGAGATTTATTATTTTTTGCAGTGTGTACTCTGCTCAGAATCTTTGCCCTTCCTAAAGCAGCATACAATACAAAATCAGTTGTTCAAGTAATATCTAGAAAAGCTCTAATTACTGTTGCTAACAAACAACCACTTGAGCTAGGATAAATTGCTACTTTGTGTCAATCCACACCATGCTTCTTCGCAAGTTTCCATTATAGGTATTGAAGGCGTAAAAGGTTCAAGATCAAAGTAATTTTTGGTTAGATAATAAGTTTCAAAATGATCACTCAGAAGTTTTTAAAAAGGTGGGGTTCTTACTCAAGAATCTTTTTCAATGAAAACAATGAAAAAGATATGGTCAATCATTGTTCTTCTTTTACGGGTGATTGTCTGAAATAATTTTACTGTAAGTATATCTGTTTCTTATGAAAAGAACCTACAACGAGTAGAGTTTAGCAAAACATAAAAATGCAAAAGAATTTTTAAATAAATTGTAAATTTATAAAAAAATAGATAAAAGATAATTACTTGGCATTGCTGTAATTCTTCTGAAAGAAGTTTATTCTGATCAAGTAACTCTTCTCTTGTGTACTCCACTATAATGATTTATAAATAATACATCAAGTACTGTTATCTAATGAACATATCTAATGAATTTATAAAAAGATATCATACCATGTGACCCAATGTTCATTTCATTTTCCATGGAATCTCTGTGTAATTGTTTGCAATTCCAAACAAACAGCTTTATAACTGGGTTTCAGTATAACTAAGATCACAAGTGACTATAAGTATGAAATCAATCAATATCATCAATGTCAAAAGTCAAAAGTAATAAAACCAATGTTAAGAAGACTCAGACGGAAAAATACAATTCAGTCTTAAGTATCATAAATTAATTTTTATTTTGCCTTATGAACTGATGTTATGTTCTTGAACTATTCTTGCCAGAAATGTCATATATGTTGATATGTTGAGCTATTCAAATCTAACAGAGGTAAGAAAATAATATTTTGAAAAAATAATTTACTTCTTCAAAAACGACAAATTTCGTACAAGTACAAAAAAATGAGCATAGCATAAAAGAACTTCTAAGCACATTACAGTTTCCCATATGTTTAAATAAGTTTCTTTATTTCTTCAGGAAAGCCTGAATTTAAACCCGATTTTTGGTCCAAATTAAGGATATTCACTATGCATATTTATTCATTATTAGAAAACTGCTTTCACCTCAAAAAAATTTTGAAATTGTTAGAATAAACATACACAACTGTAACAGCCATTCTTTAAGGAGGATTTAAACTCTCCAAGTGTGTGCTCTTCAGTTGATTTGATCATATCCTCTCTACTTTGGGTTGAAGCCTACCTTATGAAAGTGTGGAATAACTAGTTTAGGATATGCTCAATGAAAAACAATTTCTGATTGTACTTTGCCTAAAGTCACTGCACGTAGAGTTATAATACTTATAACAGTAAAGAGGGGCTGAGAAGAAATTTCACGACCTAATAATCTCCAAAAAAATTACTTTACAATTTGGCTTCTCTTCTTAAATATCAGTGCCATCTATGTTATCGAAAAAATTTTAAAGTCTCTTCATATTTGAAAGTTTCTTTCTCCTGAGCCATCGCATTTATGTACTACCTTGGAACTGAAATTAACTCTATACTAAATTTATCTACATCCCCATAAAAGAAGAATTTCATTAAAAGTTTTATTCGAAAAAAATTGCACTTTTTCAAAAAGTAGACACTTGTTAGTCTGATTTGAAAGAAAATCAAAATTCCTCTAAGTTGAAATATACATGAGACCAACAAACAGAAGCGAAAAAAACGTGTTCCAAACTCAAAATATTTAAAGAGGTAATCACAGGCTTCTACCATTCGAAAAACAAATTAATATAAGGTATTTCCTACTTTTTCCACTAAATTTAGATAATCGTAGTCAATTTCAATCATTTTAATCCTAATTTCAGTATCAAGTTTGAAAATTATTATATCGAAAAACTGATCAATGAAGGAATCAATGTCACAGGTACAGAGCAAAAACAAGTTTCATATGACTGCTTTCCTGGACAATTTTTATACATATATAATCTTTATACACATATAATATGCAGCTAGCTAGATTATATAACAGGTTCAAGAAAATGTTAGACAGAAGAAGGGAAAGAAGAAAGATTACATGCACACAAAATTTTTGTATTCATTCAACAAAAATTATTTACTTCTATTTCATCTACTTTAAAGCATAATCTTTCAGTACTCTGCTATAGCAAATTAATTGACTACCATCTTAGCAAATTAAAGAATTTTAACTGACAATTGTCTTCTAATCATTGTTTGTAAAAATGATTGACACATTTCGATGACTTCTTAACTCTGATTTTCATACTAAAACTGTTCCGAATAAATTTGCATTCCACATTTTCATTAATGTTGTAAATTCGAATAAATACAAATTTCGACTAAATTACGATTCCACCAAAGATCAATTCAGTAACATGAAAGCACATCTGACTATGGACCATCCCACCGCAACAAAATTGTATCACCAGTTTTCACTGAGTAATAGATGAGCTGTCTCATATTGTCGTTCATCTCGATTTCACGATCATTCTTAATGAATGTAAAAAAAATCTGTTAACCAATTGAGATATTGATTTGAGGAAAATAATTTTAATGTAAAAGCATTTGATGCAAATTCATCTTTTACAGCATATCAAAATATCACAAAAGAAGACTAAAATAAATTTTTTTAAATTTTTTAAAGAAGAAAGTACTATCATCAATAATAATAAAAGTTTGATAAAAGTTTATGCAGTTTTGTTTCAAACAGTTAATTGATGAAAGAAATGAAAGCATAATTAGAGCATCAATAGGTGGTATTGGTTGCTAGAGGACACATTGCTCATAAAAAAGACTGGACAAATCAAAATGAAATCATGACAACCAAAAAAATGTCTCTCATTCAGGAAGAGAGAAAGAAAGGGGAATATAATATATACCTTAACATCTTTGTAGGAGACAATTTGTTTGTTGAGTCGTATTTTGTATAATCTTTGAAGCATTCCCTTCAATTGCTGGATAGTCATAGTGGCTAGAATGAATATATTTTTCACTTTTTAAGTACTGTCTAAAACTGTTTAAACTCAAAGAGTTTACTTGCCCTAATCCCATTTATAGACATAGCTCTAATAATCTTCATTTTACAGCCTTAATGATCATGGTTTTACAGCCTTAATGATCTTGCTTTTACAGTGCTAATGATTTTGATTTTAATTTCCTAATGATCTTGATCTTATTTATTATTTTTATTTATTTATTTTTTTACAGTTGACAGTTTACATTAATATAGCTTAGCTTATTGCCTCGCTAATTAAAGTCAACTTAATTACAATGAACGTTGTTCTTAATATTATGAACATTTGTAATAAACTTAATGAACATTTATAATAAATTTAGAAAACATTACACAATAAAGTAGCTATTTTGAACAAATATCAATTTATCTAATTCCTGTAAAATAATATTTAACTTATAGCTCTAAGATAATATAATTGAAAAATTTTAATAAACAAAGAACAATACACCAGGGAAGCACCAAAAGAAACTACTCTAAGCTGGCATTGTAAAAGTACTTGAGCTTATCTCTGTATATGCTACTCTATAAAACCAATTTGATTGTAAGGTTTGCAAAGATGACATTTGCAAGAAATAACTGATTCTTTCAATATAGCTTTGAATTCAGATAATAAAGTTTTTTATTTCTGAAGAATGTTCATACCATAATTTAGTTCCAATTGCACCTATAGACTGTTTTCCATAATGCTCTGAATGAATAAGTCTGCAATTGAATTCATTTTTGTTTCAGATATTATATGAAGGTTCAGCAAGAGGGAAAACGTCATTTAGAATTTCAGGGGCCTTCCCGTTTTTAACTTTTTACATTTCCGTTAATAAGAATTTCAAATTTTGCACATGAATTGTTTCACATTTTTATTTTGTTAAAAGATCTTCAAAAGAAGAAGTTTTATCATTACAGATTCTTCTTAAAGCCCTTTCTTGTAATCTTTTTATGTTTTGGTTAAGTCTTCAACTAAGGCTCATCCAAATAAGAGGGCAGTACTGGAATTGAGAGGTTACAAAGGCAGTTAGAAGTAATATCTTTGATATGTTTTTCAAATTTTAATTCACTGTCAAATGTCACTCCTAATAAATTTGCTGTTTTTATATTAACAACAGTGGTATCAAAAATATTAGCTGTATACTCTTTGTACTAAGAAGTGAAACTTTTCAGGGTTAGCCTTCATTTTATTTACCTTAAACTAATCAAATAGTTTTACAGATATAGTTTCAAGTTTTGATATAACCGAGCTTATATCATATTATCTTTTGCGTATCCCACAAAGTCAGTGTCATTTGCCATTAGAAATAGATCACAGATGAATATGTTAAGAAGTAGAGGACCTAACATTGAACCTTGTGGAACACCTAGAATGATCTCAAGCCAATCGCTTAAACTACCCTTTATTTTTACTCTCTGCTTTCTTTTCTTTAAATACGACATGATTAATGTTGCTACATCATTAGTGAACCCATGTGGTATTAACTTAGCTATGAGTAGATCATGAGGGATACAGTCAAATGCTTTAGAAAGATCAGAGAGAAGCGCACCAAATTCTTGTTTGTTATCAAAAGATTCCTGCCATTTGTCAATAAACCTTAAAAGTGACATCTGGTAATTGTAACCTTTCCGGAAGCCTGTTTGATATTTGCTCAGTATGTTTTCAAAATAAAAGCTCACTTGCTTGTGCATTATTATTCTTTCGTAAATTTTCAAGATATTGGAAAGAACCCTTATAGGACGATAGTTCACCTCATCTAGCTTGAAACCTTTTATATGTATTGACTTACCTTAGCTTCTTTTACAACATCTGGAAAGGAGGAATAGATTAGGCAGTTATTAAAACTTTGTGTTAAATAATGCGAGAAAAATAGTGCGTTGTCTTGCAGAATTTTCGTAGGAATATCACTATCTAATGTCGATGTTTTTGGGTTTAGTTTGATAATTCCTTGATAGATATCATCTTCACTAACTTTTTGAAATGCAACTAACTTAATTTCGTTTTCATAGTTCTCCGCAACAAGTTTTGGTACTACATTTATAAAATAGTTGTTAAATATATTAGCAATTTCATTGTTATCATTGACAATTTTTCCGTTCTGTTTAATGAAAACTTTTTCTCTGTGTTTGATCTTATTAGATAAGTAAGGTTTTACATTAGTCCAAACATTTTTTGTGTCTATAATTTTTTTAATGTCAAAATCTTCAAAGTATCTTTTTTTCTCTTTTGTCAGTAAACTAACACATAAGTTTCTTTGTTTGTTATATATAGCCTTATTTTCAGCACTTCTATCTTTAAAAAACCTATTTCTAAGCCTACTTCTAGTCATTATCTCTTTACTGATAGTTTTACTGATAGTGTTGTTCATGAAAGGTTTTTGGTTTGCTCTCACTTATCTTTCTTTCTTTGGAGCAAGTAGATTAATAGTTTTGATTGTAGTGTCTAAAAAACCACTGAGATCATGAACCGTTACTTTATCCATCAATAAATTATTGAATATAGTTTTGAGAAGTACTTGTGGTCTCCAGGGACATATCCAGACTGGATTTGAATGCGGTTGACTGCAATGGGCACCCCCAAAAATAGCCCAAATATTTATAAACTGAGAGCTAAGGAAAGCGCTATTTACAAAAAGTTTTAATATTTATTGAGATCTAAAGAACCAGCCATTTAAATTGAGACTTTTCGATAATTTTGAAGTCAAATTAAAGGCTAAAAAGGCCATTGTAAAGTGTCTTATAGTGCAAAACTTTCTTCCTCAGCCAACTATTCAGTCTAGCAGATTTGCCTAGACTGACTATTTTCAAGATTAGAGTTTAACAATGGAAAGTCATTTTATGGAAGTCAGAAATTCCCGTTTCTAATACATGTGTGAGGGTAAATTTTCTTTTCCTATTTGTTAACATAAGGTCAATGGTTGAAGGATTGATGGGAGTTTTAAATCACGTTGGTTTCTTAACAAGATTTTTTAGATCAAATGTGGTGCAGAAATCATTCATAGCTTCTTCTTTTGTCTCAGAGTTAAAATCTCCAAGTATGAGGAAATTTTCATAATTGTTAGTTAGACTATCGATGTTTGTTGTGACATCAAAAAGGAAATTTTCAATATTCTGTTTATTTGGGTTGTAGCAGCAAATTTTTCTTTTGAAAAATTAACCTCCAAGAATAAGCATTCTGTATTCGAAAATTGAAATTTAATCGGAAATATTTTTTGTAGAAATATTTTCTCTAACAAAAACCATCAATCCACCATCATTTGAGGTTCTATCAAGCCTATACAGTACAGGGAAACCTGGGATGCAAAATTGATTCACCGGAAATGAGCTATTGATTTTCATTTTGTTTCTTATAGCCCTAATGATTTTGATTTTACAGTCCTAATGATCTTGATTTTACAGAGATAATGATTTTGATTTTATAGAGATAATGATTTTGATTTTACAGCCCTAATAATCCTGATTCCAAAAGGATTTGCTTCAAGCACTGAAAAATTATTATCTCTGGGATATTTCAAGTGCACGAAAATGTAAAAAGAATGTTTAAGGTAATCTGTTTGGATTGTTGAACAAGGAAGATATTATTATACAAGATAAATACTATGAACACAAGAAATTAGACTTTGAACGAACTCATTTACCACTTTCTAACAAATGTATAGTGAGCCTCTCTCAAAAGTTTCCAAAAAGAATTTCTCTTAACAAGTCAAGTTTCTATTTACAGTTTCAATTTTTTTTTCGGGGAAAACTCAATCACTTTACCCTTTACCGCAGCAAGTAACATTGAATTTTAATTTCTTTAACTTTGTTCATACATACTTTTTCCATTGTAAATAATGAGCTTGGTGACTTATTCATATTCAACAAAGTGATTGTCATCAAATACAATTATTACAAAATCCTTGAAAACTAAGATTTGGGTAAAGTATAAAACGATTGTTTTGAAAAGCATATAACACCAATACAACACAGTAACACGAACCTGGTACTGATTTGGATTTTTTCATTTTGCTGCTATCGTCAGGACACTCAAAATGTAGCTCTAAATAAAGTAAAAAAAAATATGCTGCATTGCTTCAGCATAATAAGAATCTAACAGATCTAACAGAAAGTAAAATCAAGCCATGCCAGTAGACAGGTGCAAAGGGTCAATCTTACTTAAATGAGATTGATGTTATTAGCTTATGTGATGTATCTTCGTAGTTTTTTCAGGTAGCCCGGCCAAATGACATAATTTTAATGTAAAACCAATGACATCTTTAAAATGGCTGGGATGGCTAAAACTGGCATTGGAAGTAGTAAATTGAACATGTATTTTACTGCCTTTTTAGTTTAAGACAACTTTCCGTTAAATTTATTTTGAGAAACTAGTGTTTATTACCATTTATTTTTGGTCCTTTTAGACTACCAACATAATTTTTTTGGTAGCCCGGAAAGATTTTTGGTCATCGAAAACCGCCTGGCTATTACGAAGTTACACCATTGTTATATGCTACCCAACCACAATTTCATCTCTTAATTAATGTTTGTTCATAAAACTTATAAAGGCGTTTAATACGTTCACCTTTCTTATTTTAGTCTTTAATATATTTGTTCGAAGTAGAAATTAATTAAAAAGGACAAACAGGAGAAGAATAAAACTCAATATGCTCCAATTTTTATATCAATATACTAAACACCTAGGATCAAGAAGTCTACACTAGTCTAAATAAGTCTACAAATATCTAAAACACAAAGACTTAAGCGAGCAAAAACTCTGCCTTTCAGCTGGAATATTATTAGGTCAC
Source organism: Cladonema radiatum (assembly GCA_025330745.1). Classification (NCBI taxonomy): domain Eukaryota; kingdom Metazoa; phylum Cnidaria; class Hydrozoa; order Anthoathecata; family Cladonematidae; genus Cladonema; species Cladonema radiatum. The sequence continues at coordinate 1,958 of JANSTP010268137.1, read as the reverse complement.
CAACTCCTATAATTGTATTTATTGTCAGCAAGTTATAATTATTTTGATTCAAAACATAAAAAGATAACTTTGTAAGACACTAGAGGCAACAACAAAGTAATAGATAATCGTCAGCAGTGCAAAATTACTCAAATCTGGTTGGCTGAGAAGGCAAAAGAAGAGTGCAATTAAATCGCTACATACTGTTTATAAAATGCAATGCAAGAGGTTCGGTTTCTCATCTATCTTCCTTGAGACAAAGTGAAGAATAAGGTGAAGAACATAGGCAGGAAACAGACTTAGAATGAGTATTCTAATTAAGTATTCTTCGTTTAAGATTTCTTTAAGGAATAGACATATTGGCAGAAAGAGTAACAAAAAAAGCATTTTCAAAAAATGTCAACCTGGAGTATTTACTCATAAGGAGGATAAAATGTAAGTAATTTTCCCTTGTCGTACGGACTCAGGTAAATTACACATTTTCTCCTTACTCCTGATTAATTGTTAATTGCACTCCAAAACATGCGATTACTAGTAATAGTAGAAAATTATATGGTTAACCTAATTACTGTAGACTGGAATGGTGTTGAAAATGAAGCAATGTCGTAATAGATGGAAATTCTCTGAAAACCAACTAAATGGGAACAAAATACTCAGCAATAAGCAGAAATCACTAGCTGGAAAGTTTAATATTTACTAGAAAAATAATAAAAGAAAGAAACTAATAAAAATTACATTAGTCTTATCCAAAAAGTTATTATCTTTCAAAGGCAAAAGCACCTCCCCTTATAAAGCTCAGGGACCGACAAAGAAATATTGTTTTCTTTCCAAGAATTTTTCCCGTACGTATTTCACTTATTGAGAAAAATATGAATTTGGGTCAAGTGTTTATTTAATGCAAGAAATGCATATTTTGAACGATGCAAAATTTTAATTTTCAGTCAACTATTTACCAACTTTACCTGATCTGTTCAGTTGACAAAATGTTAAAGAAGAACGCAATGTTCCCAAAAAAGATTATGGTAAAGCTGGTACCGAAAGCAGGATAACACAATGAGAGTTTATCATTGTTTATAATTTTTTGACTGTGATCATAAATTTTTGGTAGTCAATGGAATTTTTTAGCTGCATAAATCCACCAACTACTATGAGGTTACACAATGGTAAGGTAGATGGAACTGTTAAAAATTATGTCTAATCAAGCCTAATCAAGCCTGACAAACCAATGAAAAATCACCAATAAAGTCAAAAAATGACTCTTTTAAAGCTGACTAAAAACCAAGAAAAAACTCATTCGATTTTCTGTCAAGTAAGAGCAAAATTATTATCTCTATAAAAAGAAATTCTGAAAGGTTTGTTTAGCACAAGAATTAAGAGCAAATATAATAGATCCCAACTGATATCAAGTAAACACAAAGCAAGCAAAATGAATAAAATATATCACTTACCTAAGAGGTTATTTTTGAGAACGTTTATTTGCTCTTTGTTTTCTTCAGCTGGTTCTCCAAATACTGTATAAGACAGAAGATGGTCACACAAAAAAAATAAGAAACTCCTTAAATAAACTAAGACACTGATAACATTGGCACTTGAACATTAAATTTCTAACAAAATTATTATTGATCACTTAATTTATTTTTGCTGATGTTAAATTTAGCTTTTTTGGTTTTAGGAGTGTTTGATTTTTCTTATTGTCAAGATATTGTACCGAAAATATGTGAGTTAGAGCAGGCGAATTGAAGTAGAATATCTGTATCAATGTGACTAAATATGGCATGGAGCGAATTATTGTTGTACCTACAATAAATCATAAAAATTGTGGGGCACCAGGAGGCAAAACTCAAAACAAAACATCAATATAAAAATTCGCCATTATTAATAGGTATAAAAACAACTATGAACTTGTGCCATGCCCCTGTAAATGCTCGTACCAGAAAGAATCTCGAAGCTTTCTATATTGCAATCTTGCGACCATCATT
>JANSTP010268126.1:0-10623 GCA_025330745.1 Cladonema radiatum | reverse complement strand
ATTTCCTTCCAAATTATGAATAATAATGCTGTACAAAGTTTTCTTTTTTTGAAGAAAAAGAAATATGTTTTCTATAGCTATAAAAAACTGCAAAATCTTGGTATTAAAATACTGAATTTATAAAAAAGAGACGGTTTTAAAAAATGTTTTCTTCATATTTGTGATAGTTAAATATATTTAAGCTTTGTAAAGACCGCGTATAACGCGTGTAAATACTTCAAAAAATGCAAAAACCAGGTCTGCACTAAATAGTTCCCAGTTGACCTATACTATTTGCTTCAAATAATTAAGTAGAAAACCTTTGAGATGAATAATCAGCAGGTATTCTGTAATTGCAGTTCCGAATTCAACCTTTTAGCAAAGAATACTTCAATTTTCCACCAATAACACAAACATGTTGATAAAAATGATGAAGGATCAATGTTGATTTGCAAAATAAAGAAGAAATTGACGGTGTAAGTTATTTGTTATACACTGTGCAATAGCTGTAGGTCTGCCCTGTAGGTCTGCCCTGTAGGTCTTCTGTAAATCCTGTTAATTGAATTTTTCATTGTGTTTAATTTTTGGTGACTTTTGAAAGAAAATATATCCCATAGAGCAATCAACAATCAATCAATATTCTCAATTTTTTTAAGCCAGCTTGCTAGGCTCCTAGAAAAGAGTATAATTTTTTTGTATGAGTACATGTACTAAGTTTATAATTAATTTCCTGCTGTGTATTTCTTTAAAGTGATATGTCTCTTAATACATGGAACAGAGAATACCAATGAATACCAAATAGTATAACATTTTTTTTGCATGAGAAGTTAAACTACTGTTCTGAATTTAAAAAACATCTTTGAAGTAGTTTTTTGTTGTTGGAATAGACAGGAAGCCAATTAAGATGAGTGAAGGCCAGCTAGAGTCAGATTGTAAGAAAAATGAGATAGGTAAAAAGAGATCATAACGAATGTTTTTAAGATTAAGCTTTGATATCCTAAGAAAATTTCAAATGGCATTTGAGCATTCTTCTTATTAGCTTGACAAATTGTGATTTCATCATACAGTCAGTTGATCAAACTTGGTAAATTTTAACACTTCCCAAGATTTTGAATTCAATTTTCTTAGCCAGTTGCCATGGTAGTAATTACATAGGGTGTACCAACCAGGATTGAAAGAGATTTAGGAAGTTTAAAAATTGGTATATATACAGGCAGGATTTTAATAAGACTTTCTTTAGGGGGGATTATTTTTTAGCAGAGGGAGTTAGTAAGCTTAGAAAAAAATAATTGATGCAATGTATGTAAAACATAGTAAGTCAGTCAGTAAGTCAGTTATGGTTTATATGTAAATATTTATGAAGAATAAGCAAATACCATTAGAAAGTTATTAAATGTTAGTTTAGAATGGGGTATACAAAGAAGAGGGGAGTCATAGAAAAAAAAGGAGGGGGAGGAGGCTTTCTTCAAGAAGAGGGGTGTGATATTTTGTCAGGGGAGAGTCAAAAATGTACTGACATGAGACTATGTGTAATCTCACAATGTAAATTTCTAAAAAAAAAAATAGAACACCTGTTGTGCCATTTTCACCCCTGTTCCCACAGAAGAATAAATGGCTGATGATGTTCTATATGTGGGAAAAAAGAATCCTTTACATGACCAATAGTGTATCTCGGCTAATCAATTGTAGTACACAAACTTTCATAAATCATTTGGTTCTTCCTACAAATCTTGTGATTATAAAGAGCTGTTTGCCTGAACAGTATTGTGCGGCGATCCCTTGCCAAGACTGCATTAGCAGGCCAATATGATGCTTCAGCGTCATGCAACGCCTCTTCACAGCTAGTAACACATTAAATTGTGAGTTCTAACATTATTCAAATTACAGATGAAAAGACATCTCCCAGACCAGTGTGCATATGGGCTTGATACTTTATGATGATTTTGCTTTTCTTAAAAAATGCCCATTATAAACAGCTCACAGTTGAAAGTAACTTTAAAGTTGTCAGACAACTAAGATGTAAGGCAAATTGGATGTAGATAAAATGAACTGTCTGACAAAAAATACTTATTTTGTTGGACTATTGAAATGTCATACAACTGAGTTCTTGGACTACTGCTACGTATCCTCTCCTTTACCTATGCTACAGTATAGTGATATAAACACTGACAATTGGTATATCTGCTATTTTTGTTACAATTTGTTGAAAAACGATCAAATTGCCGGGAATTCAGTGTTTAATTATCTTCTTGTGGATACTCTTCCCCCTGAAATAGACAATTTGAATTTACGAAAAGTTTCTCATTGAAAAAGCAAAAGTTTTCCAAATGGTCGTTCAATTGGGTACAATGTCAAGAAATATTCCAAAAAATGCTCTAATTAAAGCCGCGAAAGGAAGAATAATATATTTGCCTCTGCCTTATGACGAGAATAGTGATATGTTTGCCTCTGACTTCACGGAAAATTGTTACTTGATAGTGGTGGTAAATGGTTAGTCAACCAAAAAAAATAAAATAATTTGGCAGAGAAATGTGGATATCGAGAAAGTCAATAGAGCTTTAGAGAATTTACCTCAAAACTAACAATGCAATAAATTCAGACATTATTTGTAAGTTACTAGATGGTTGTGTCTCTAAAGATAATGCCCCAATTCTTAGAACCAATGAAAAGACTTTCCTGTAAAAAGTTTCAAAATGTGATGAGGAAAAAATAATACAGCACTATCAATTCACCCACTCTATTCTGTGGAGGATAATATGGGCAATACTGAATAGTATGAAATGAAAAAAACCTTAAGTTTTCCACTAAAAACTTATCATGAGAATTAAGATCTTAGGTGCTTTACTGAAATTCTCCCAAATGCACAATTTGGCAAAATTTCTTTAGAATGCAAAAACTTTATATTACAGAAAAAACTTAATATGCAAAGAAACTTTTATGCAAAAACTTAATATTATATTACTATATTATATATAGTACAGAAAGAGTAACCTTTTATCAAAACACCCAAGGTTTAGAAGGAATCAGCAATATCTTTTTCACTTACTTCATGAAAGTGAGTGACAGGCCTTACAGAAAGCTATATGTCATTCATTGAGATTAAGAAAATATTTGAGTAAGTCCAATGTAAGTGGCGTTTTGAGAAGGGTGAACTCAAACAACAGAGTTAGGAATTAATTTGTCATCTTTTGGAGCAGAGACATTACTATTGGAGTAAGAGAAACCGGCCTTACTTTAAGTAGTGCTGAATTCAGCTGGAAGAAAATATGTGAATCTTTATTGGAAGTCAACTTTGATATTAATAATATTCATTCAAAAAGTACAGGTGAATTGTGCGCCCTTGGCTCTGTTACTGTTGAAAGAATCTTTAATCATAGATTTAAAGTCTTCTTGCATAGTGTTTTGTTAAGAAAATCTCCCTTTAGGCAAACTAACTAATTAATTTTGGTGCATAGAATACCAGAGTTGAGCTGCTGCTCATGTTCATATGGTAATGCAGATTGAAAATGCACCAGTTGTCGGTCAGAGTAGTGAAGAAGAAATTAAGCAGAATATAGAAAAAATTGTTCCATGCCTAATGAAATAGACTTACAACAACTACTTAAATTAATGCAAAACTTCCAAGTGCAAAACAAAAACCCAAAAAGGTAAGATAGTACAATAATATTGTCCAGTAAAATTGATTAGGAAATAAAATGAATTTGCTCTCAGGAAATAAAAATTAACATTGTATTCTCTACTGCACGCCATTATGTCAAATTAAAATCAAGCAGTACGATTATTAATCCTGTTGTTTTATTATTGTGGAAAGCAAACTATGATATCCAGTTTGTCTGAGATAACATTGTTGCGCCTGCGTGGCATGTTACAGGGGACATAACTAAAAGTGAGAGGTGTAAGTTGAGAGAGTTTATTGAGAATTGTGATGAGAGTGAAACACTGCATCCAAGAATATTTTCTATTGAAATCAAATCCGTATCTTGTGGAGCTTATGAAGCAGCAGGCAGAATTCTTGGTCATGTGTTATACGGAAAATATGTATGTGTGCATAAGAAAACTGATAGATCAAGAATTTCAAAGATGTACAAAAAACTTGTGTAAGATTAAAGATGAAGATCCTAGTTCTTAAAATATTTTCATGAATTCTTTTATTGATGATTACCATGTGAATCATCATGATGAGCACGAAGCCGTTTCATTATAAAAATTTAGCAAGTTATATGACTGTGTGAAAAAATTAATGAAAAATCTTGAGAGTCTTTAAATTGAGAAATTCAGCATGGTCTTGAAAAAAAGGCTAGGGAGTTCAGGTCTGCTGAGTGCAACAACAATCCTGGATCACATCTGCAACTGTGACAATCAACATCAAGGGATAAGTCGAAGTGCTTGGCAAGTTCCGGACAGCACTTGGTTTTCGGAGAAGGATTGACAGACGATTGATTGGCATAGCTGCAGCAGCGTTTCCCTCTCAAACTGATCAGCCACAGATGTGACCAAGAATGGTCACTAAATTCATCGGACTTGCATCCTCCAGATCTGGGGGGATACCTTAAAGACCGGATGTATAAAAACAAACCTCAGACCATACCTGACCTGAAAACAGCAACCACATTAGCCATGAGAGTGACCCCAAGGGAGGAATGTAGGAGTGTCACCCAAAAGTTTTCCTGCTGGATTCAAGTGTACCTGCAACATGGGGAAGCTCATTTGGAGCACAATTTGGAGCGCCAGTGAAGCAAAGAGTTCTTATACTACAGTCTTGAAACTTGAGGGATGTGTGCTATGTAGGCTTGACCTAGTGTGGCAGATGTTTTTTGCTTATTTTAGTAATATTTGGAAATTATTGAACTTTTATTGATGACTCTTTTTTTGTGTCACCCTGTAAAAAAATTTTTATTTCCTCTTTTTTCCATTCATAAAAGTTGGTCGCCCAGTCAGACTAAAGCTTTTCATTTCTTAGAAAATTTGGTTGTCCGCAAAATCTTTTGGTGGTCCTGTACTGTTGGATGACTGTTAAGTACAAACACTGAAAACTTTCCGTGTGCTATAGATGAACCAAAATGTGTCTACAAACCAAGGCTCTAAAAACCTTGAATCAATTGAAAATAGAAACAAGGAAATAAAATCTTAAAATGTGAATAATTATCTTCAATCAAGCTAAGGAGATTGAGTTTCCATAGTACTATTACTTTTCCAAAGTTTCTTTTAAGCACTAGTAATAGTATTAATTTGATAATAAGATATAAATTGCTATAATTCCTTCTGCTTTGAAATATCTGTCTATTTTATTTCATTGTAAATTATTTCGGTCACATGTTGAAAACGCAAGTCGTAAAAAATTGCACTTTTGAGTGTCTCTCGTTCAACGTTTTTACTTGTTCTCTCTTTGCTATTTGTCGAGAATGTGAAACTTGTCGAGAAAATTTTAAAATGTAGTACTTTTTATCAAATTAATACAATTACTTTTATTATAATTCTTTTGCCAGGCATATAAAAACACAATCCGAGAGGGGTCCAAACCACTTACAAAGCCCTATGCATTCAGGGTGTAGTTTCCACTTTCCTAGAATAATGACCAACTTGCCATAATAAGAGACATTTTAGCATAAACATTTATAAACATACCCCTAAACTTAAGAGAGGAGAGTGATGATTAATAGCCTAATGATTTTCTAGTGAAGAGGCCTGTTTATGAATAATTTGAATAGATTTGCTTATCAACATCTCTAGAGAAATATAGTACAAAGCTATTAAAACCAACAATTGCATAACTTCAATCTTGAAAAATATTTATAACATACTGCAATTTCACGACAAGCTGACATTGATATTCCAGTTCCTTCAATTTCTTTCAATGCATATTCTTTTGTGTCCTTCCTAAAAATTAAGCAGAATTAACTTCATCTGTGCAGAATTACATGAATCTGACTGAAGAAAAATAGTGATGAATTCCTTCAGAAGTAGAGTTACATAAAATTTCTGTTGCTGATTTAACCCTATTCGACCCGGGGGGTGGGGGGATAAATTAACTCCCCTGTCAAACTTTTTTTTATAACTCCCGTTCTACTTTAAATTCAAGCATGCTTTTGGTGACTTTGAATAAACCTTTATAGGGAATAAAATGGTGAAAAACTATTTTAAAAATTTTGGGCCATTCGCCCAAAACAGGACGGTTATTTTGAGGGGGTAATATCATTTTCAGCCAAATATCGTTAAAAACAGGATCCAATTGCATTTTTTGAATTCAAGATATGGTTTTTTTAATTTTTCTCAACAGTTTGAAAGTTTCTTCAAAGGTCTAGTGCAAAAAAAGATGAAATTAGTGTTTTGGGGGTCAAAAAACTCAATTTTTTCTGTTTTTTGTCCGTTCTCAAGGTCGCAGAGCCCGGAAACAATTGAATGATGATGTCATCAATTTCAGGGTACCCTTGGGGCTAATTTTGTTAAATTTTGTAATTGTTTTATGTTGATCTACTTTTACTATCTTAACTCATTTTGAGTTCTTAGAGTGCGTTCTCACTCAATTTCTACACCTTTTTCATTCCCACGCTATTTCCACTCATTATAAATAACTTGTTATTTCTACTATTTAACTTCTTCTGAGCACTTAGAATTTGTTCTCACTTGATCACGCAAATCATCATGAAAGCATCATAACTAGATCATCATAAAACAGCCACAAACATTGTTTTCACTCATTCTGAGACCTTAGAATTGCTTTGTAGACATGAATAAACAACTGCAGACGGAGTTTAACTAAGGAGTTTCTGTGACAGAATATTGTCGTCCATTTGATTTGAAGAAAATCATTTTTCTGAAATAAATATGATATCTGAAATTCTGAAATAAAGATTTGAAAGAATAACATAAGTACAATGTGAAAAAACGAATCAAAATATTCTATAGAAACACTACATAATTCAAAAGAATTTCTACTCCTACTCACTGATCTCTAATGAGCGTCCCCCCACCACTAATTAATTTTTCAAAACATTTTCCATCCAGGAAAATTAATTTCAATAACATTCAATTAAGAACAACGATATAGATATAAATACCTACAAAAATGTTATTTCACTTGGGACAATGATAAATTTTTACAAGATACTGGTCCCATTGGTTTATCATTAATGGTTGTTATGGCAGAAGCCTTCTTACAGTACATAGAAAAACAATGCGATAAACATTGCTTTAAGTACTAATCCCACAATAGCACCACTGTCACATAGTCGATACGTAGGCGATACACATGATCGATTCAAAAGTAAAGACTCGGCTAAAAAGTTCCTTCATATTTTGAATGCGCAAGATACCAATATGAAATTCACAGATGAATATGAAAATGATGCTAAAAGACTAAATTTTTCAGATGTTACAATTATAAATAACAATAGAGAAAAATACAATTTCAAGGTGTATCAAAAAGACACCATAACGAACATGCAAAGAAAGCCCCACAAATCAGCTTATTCCATCTGCTCTAAAGAATACTGTACCTACAGGCCGAAATCGAATTCTTAAAAAATGTAATTATTGAAAACAGATACAATAAATAACACATAGAAAACACCATGGATAACGAACCTAAACGAAAAACTTCGAAAAGCCAACAAAAAATCAAATATCAAGGTGACATTCACATCATCAAAAAGACTTACCTCCATAATAACCTCTAAACCATTACCTCCATTTTCAACACCAGGTGTTTACATGATCAATTGTTCATGTGATGCGCCAGCAAAACTTTTTCAAACATATCTACCAGAATTAAACAACATCACAGAGCAGTGAATTCAAAATGCATTAATGACACAGCGCTAGCTGAACATGATGTTAATTGTACCGGTCAGATAATGTGGGGAGAAGCAAAAGTTTTAGCACACAAACAAGATTATTTTAGACTAAGTATTTGTGAAGCATATAAATTAAATCTGTAAGATTGATAGCCAATATTCGCTTGTATTAGCGTTAGATATTAAACACCAGAACTGTCAGTCAGGGTCAACACACGGTTTGAATAAAGATAGTGGAAAATACGTTGAAACAAATTGATGAGATCCAATCATCACAAATATATAACAATAACTATTATATAACAAATAACAAATATAACAAATATCAAAGCAACAATACCAGACAACAAACTTTGGCATAATTTTATCATAAAATATTTAAATTTTTCTATTATCTTGCTTGTTTCTTGCTCCACAGAATTCTTCTCATATTTCGGCCTTATATTGTTGTTTTAGAGGACATTATTACGCTTTTCAAATGCTTTTTTAAACATCTGATGAGAACAAATTAATCTCAAACTGATATCTTATGCACTTGAATGGAAAACTTTTGTTTGTTGTTCTGGGGACATTTTTGCTCTGGACTCGAGTCTGCAGATAAAAAATGTATGAAATCAAGCGCCACCAATTGTTTCAAACAGATACAGTAAGATTACGTCATAAACAAGAGCCATTAAACCATTTTGGATATAACCTACTTTCATGACCAAAGAAAATTCTAAATTCTAATCATGTTCCAGAACACTCAATACAACAACCTTGATCAGAACGCTTTTCAATTTCCAAGTACATTCCTGTTTTCAGTGTTCAGTTTCCAGAATGCATTCTTCTTGTTTCTATATGCTCATTATAGAAAACATTCCAGCATCAAGCGTAACTAGATTTTAAGAACGTTATGATGTAAATTTGAAGTGTTCTAAAAGGCTAACATAGCGTTACTGAAACATGTTCTGGTGTGTTATAGTATGTTCCAAAAAAAAGAGAAAAAAGTCTGTATTGTAATTGTCTGACGCTGTTTAGAGAAGAGAGTCCTGGTTGAGATAGCGTCATGTTATCTAGGGTTGTCAGTCCATATATCAATTGATCAATTAATCAATTGAACTCATTCAATGCTACATTAACATCTTAATGTTCTTATGAACACTGGAGTGGCTCTGCTTAAAGTTATTATAGTTGGCAATTCTCTATAGTTAGCAATTCTTGCAATCACCATCTAAGGGTGCAAGTGCATAGAGACACATTTAAGATAGTTGTTATCAGTTTATCAAGTCTTCAGACAGCCATATTGAAGTCAGACGAAATTGTGCCCACAAAATTCAAATGCCAAGTGTTAGAAATGCAATATATTACGCTGGGCTTATTTATTCATGGCAAGGCCTGGTTGGCTATGGAAAGAACAATAATATACTTTCCATCTTTTATTGCAGATGAATAATATTAAAGGTATCATGCCATGATATCAAGAAATATATTAAGCTACTAAGGAAAAAGTTGTGAACATAAAATCAGGAGGCTATATTGCCACTTAAAATAAATATCTTTAGAGTATAAAGCTCTGAACATTAAATTGAGAGGTTATTTTAATGCTAGAAAAGAACCATTTCCAAAGTGTAAAGCTCTAACTTCAAAGCAAGAGGCTCCTCTAATGCTAGAAAGTTTATTTGTAAGAATATATATGAGCTCAAAATCTCAAATTGAGAGGTTTAAAGCTTTAAACATTCCATATGGCGTTATCTTGGCACAAGAAAAGGTTAGATTTATTGGTCGAGATTTATTTTCTGTACAGTCTCATTTAGCGGTATACCTGGCAGAGAAAAAAACTTTCCTATTGCGACTGTAGAAAAAAATTAAACTTTCCATAAAATATTTCAAGTGTGCTCTTTTCAATGAAATTGCTAACATTTTGCGATCATCAGTAAAATCGAGAGAAATATTGACTTTTAGCATGGTACCATGCATTACCAAGTATCTCTGTAACTGACACAAACAGTATAATTCTGTTAATTAGTGGTTATCTGTTAATTATCAGGACTCCATAAAAGATTTTCTCGACTGATCGGTTATATTTTGGTTACATCACAATTGTCCACTGAATGATTGTAGATCCGATGTTTGGATCATTCAGAACATCAGACAGACAAGACCCCTTAGTACTGAATACACGCTATTCCAGTTTCAACTTTTACGGGAATTTCCCCTCATAGCAAACGTTCGAAAATATTTTGGAATGTAAACAATGCAATAATCTCTTATAAAATATTGCAACAGACCAACGTCTTGAAATGATTTTTTCCTCTTATCTTTTATTATTCTGCATTGAATCGCGACTACAAATTATTGAAAGCTTATCGGTGGGTTCTTTCAAATTTACAAATCGAGAAATCCTATTCTGCAGCCAGCATGACCTTAATTTGATCTGGAATCAAACGATTGAACAAACAATGAAAAAATAATGAATCTGGTGTTTTCTGTATTATTTTTATTGCTGTGTGGAAGAAAATTAGTTATAAAGGCGAACGCTAATAGCAACCCTGTAGTGTTACAGTCATAGGCGAAAAAAGCAATTTCTTGTACTTTACTTAATGATGAACAGCTTCACAGAATTTAAATACCCAGCTATGGGAAGCCAAGAAGATTAAAGTTATTCGTTGGTCGATTTGCTGTTTTGAGGCGACTGTTGTCAAATAAATTATCTTAACAACTGTTCAAATGCTTGCAATAAATCATTAGAAAAACAAAGTATCCTTGTTGCTCGAATCTATCAAATAATACTGAATGCTCGCTCATTTTTCTTGACATTGTATGTTCTTCGATAACTTATGACATGAGTTCAAGTAGACAAATTTGTAAT
>JANSTP010268115.1:0-10625 GCA_025330745.1 Cladonema radiatum | reverse complement strand
TTCTACTAGAAAAAGTTTCTTAAAATTTGGGAAGGCTACTAGACGGTTTCTTATAAGCGGTTTCTTATAAAAAAAAAAAGTGTAGATCCAGTCTGGTCTATATTAGTACAGATATTTCAAAAATCGCCCATGCTTGTTTTTTGTTGTTGTTGTTGTTTTTTGTCGCTGTTGTTGTTGTTGTTGTTGTTTTTTGTCGCTGTTGTTGTTGTTGTTGTTGATGTTGTTGTTGTTGTTGTTGTTGATGTTGTTGTTGTTGCTGTTGTTGCTGTTGTTGTTGTTGCTGTTGTTGCTGTTGTTGTTGTTGTTGTTGTTGTTGATGTTGTTGTTGTTGATGTTGTTGTTGTTGTTGCTGTTGTTGCTGTTGTTGTTGTTGTTGTTGTTGTTGTTGATGTTGTTGTTGTTGATGTTGTTGTTGTTGTTGTTGTTGTTGTTGCTGTTGTTGTTGTTGTTGTTGTTATTGTTGTTGTTGTTGTTGTTTTTTTGATACACCCTATACTTTTACACTACCATTACTTTTAACTTCTCTTTTAACTTCTCTTCTGCTATTTCAATTTCGCAGAATATTGCTGTTTTTTTTTGTTTTGTTTTTGTTTTTGTTTTTTTGATACTGGATCAAACATTATAGCTTTGCTTTTTTTAACATTAAATTCCCGTCAGCTCAGTCAGTCAAAATTGTTAACTTGAGAAGATATCAAGCTAATATTTTTATCTGAACGAAATAAGTTACACTCATTGTTACTTTTTTTAACATTTTTGAAGTCCATTTGAAGATTTTCTGACACTAATCCAATACTCAGACTTCTAATAGGACAGTAATTACGGTATTTTAGCAAGTGATTAGATACAACACTTTCGTTGTAAATTGCATGTTCTTCAAAAGTTGTTGAAATAAATTCCTTTCTGTTTTACCGATATATTTGTTATTATTACAAGCAGGGAAAGTAAAGCGATACTACGTTAGATTTGTGTTATTTAGGACCGCAGTGTTACATCGAGGTGAAACTTTGCAGCTAGAATACTGCTTATCAAGTTTTAGATGGACAAGGCAAGTATTCAATTTTTTGATTAAATATTCACAATATGTTTAGACATTTTAGGCATTTTATGCATTCCAATATAAGGCGTTTTTCGCCGAACGATGATTTCATTTTTTTGAGTTCATTTCAATGAAGAAAATGGGATCTACAAGTTAGTTCGAAAGCTCTTTTCTTCGACATTTCCGTATTCCGGCAAATTAATTAAAAAAAATCTCTATTTCCGACAGTTGTTTTAGCACGTTCTCAATTCCTACGTAAGTGTAGTTAGATATTTTTTATGACATCCTTCAGACATTCCTCTTTCGATTTAACCTCTCCCTCATTATCTTTAATAACTGAAAGTAATTATTAAGTTTACCATTCAAGGGCTTCGTGCAGAAGTTTTGCATTTTATCAAAAAAAATGCTATAATACTTCAAGAATTCTAATTTTACATGATTCTAAAGTTGGTTAGAAAATTACAAGCTTTAGTACTGTTCGATTTAAAGAAAGTTAGAATTACAGAATGGTGAATCTCTAATGTTCTTATTTCAAGGGAGAATATAATTTGTTCGAATAACAGAAAGATTCGAATAAAAGAGATTCGAATTAGAGAGGGTAAATTGAATATGGCTCCTAAAAATTTGCCGAAAATATGGCCCACTCTACGCTTTACACGACGCCGTGGACTAGACTACCCTAGACGCGGTAGAGTGTAACTTGTCAAAAGTTAGAACTAGAACTGTCAAAAATTAAGTAACCTTTGAAAAAAAGAGCATGTTTTATTTTAAACACCTTTTTACATTGACTTACCTTGCGAAGACTCTCGAAATTTTTGATGGAGAATTAGAAGCTGTTTATCCTTATCCTAGACTTATACGTTTTCATATACACCATCCAACTTTTTCTGGAAAACAACCTACAGGTATGGCTGAAACATTTTTATGGGTTATGGCTTTTGTTAAACCTTATTATAGCTCCTGTTGATTGCGGAATCTCTCTCTTTGAAGAAAAGAAGATGAAAATTGAAAATAGGCTACACTATAGTCAATATTGATATGACCAATCCACCCATGTAGTTTTCAGGGCCTTAGCTCTTCCCCAACACCCTCGCTCTGAAACGCCTATTCCACAAATTACAGGAGCCTCATTATGGCTCCTGTAAATTGTGGAATCGAGTTTTTTCATTCGAATTTTTAATTTCGCGAATGATTCCGTGGAATCACTCCTATTCCACAAATTACAAGTTTTTCATGGAGCATGCATATGGTATTGTCCGATATCACCCTATACATCACGCCCTAGCTAAGCATGGCTTACTGTATTAGCCAATACAATAAGCCATGTAGAGAAGCGGTTAAGAGGTTTGGCCATATTAGATTTATACTCTAAGCAATGTTGACCTAAAAAAATTATGGCGAGAGCGGATGCGTAAAGCATAATTTTGTCAACCGTTATGTTTTGATGATCCCGGTTTATTTTACTTCTCAGTATTTTCTTTTATTTATCTTTGATCTGAACAAAGCATAATGAATTGTTTCCGAAATAACTTACAGTGGTCCTTGCTCATTAAGTGAACCCTGGATCAGTAGAACTCCACATGTAGTGGATAAAATTTTTCAATGTCCTTGGAATTGCTTTCCTTGGAACTTTTTTGTTCCATTCAACTTCCGCCTGAGTGCATAATGTAGTGTTAATGTTTTGCCCAGTTTTGGCATCCTGCCTTTTTAAAACCATAGTTATCTTGGAATTTCTTGTGACTATTTTGAAGTTAACCAGAAAATTCTCTCACAAACAGGGATCAGTTTTAGACACTCCTAACTCTGTAATCCGGAAAGATCCGGCCCGATGACTAGAAGGTCCAGTGAAAAATTGATAAGAAAGCTTAACATAAATCGATGAAGGATATTTCGTTGTCCAATTCATCCTTCATTATTCATCTACTCCATTCCCCGACAAATTCAAGTTTAATTGCAAGTTTTTTTCCATTTAAGTCATCACCCCAATAAAAATATGTTCATGCACGGCAGATTTTGATAAGATATATTATTCAAATGTCGGATACTCGATCTGCACCATCATTTTCAAATTTGCCTCGCCATTTGTGGAAAACATTCAGTAAATCTTAGCTCTTAAAATTTAAAAATTAAAGCGGCAATCCCAAACAAAGGCTACAGATCTGAAAATAGGTTTTGGATAAAAAACCTTTGTTGGGGTTCTAACACCAGGTTTGAATGCCTCTAAATCTAGGTTTTGGGAATAAATGAACTTTTGGTCTTCCATACGCAATGATATTCCATAGTCTGTGAGTAAATTTGCTTTTGATCTTCCATATGAACTTTTAATAAATAATAAAATTGTTTGATACTATTATTGTTATTTCCAAACTCTTGAAGTCTTTAGAGATATCAACTTCTTTTTCGCCTCTACCAAGAACCCAGAACCAAGGTCTAAACCTTTTTTTTAACAAATTTCCGCGTAGCGAGAAATTTATTAGATTACCCGTTGATTTTATGTTCGACTATCTATTACATGTAAAGCCATGGGTGCACAATTAACAGGTTTGTGGTATCTCCATTATATTCGTAACAAATGTGAATTATTTTTATGTCTTTAAGCAATTAAGTATTTTGCTTAATGATGTAACTCATTAAAACTATAACTATTATATAAAACTTTGATTTGTTTTAAGAGCAACTTTCTATAAGAGAAAAAATGTGCTTTTCAAAAAGGTTTTTTTATACAGTCTTTCCACAAATCTTTTTTAGATAACAAAAAGTTCATCCAGAGGTATGCAGCAGTCTGAGTACTATATCTCAAAAAACTACTCCATATCCTTTTTTCTGCGTCGTGAACATGGCTCAAACATTAAAGTGTTTTTGTCAACCAGCTCAGAGAGCCACAAAGCACTTACGTTCCTCATGGTTAGTTAAATTCAATTGATTCTTGCTGAGACCACAACCATAGCTTACTACATAAGCTAATATGAATAGCCATGGTTTCAACCCTTTAGTTAGAAAGAGTAAAGATGCGAAGAATTCTGCCAATCTTAAAGTAAAAAAAAAGCTGAGAATCAGGTTCAAAAGCGGAAATTTTGCTGCACAGTGTGCCTTGTTTTTATTGTTGGAATATTTTTGGAATTGAATGAAAACTTCTCTGAAACAAAGTTACAACAAAACTTTTTATTTATCTAATCAAATTTCAACTTTTCTACAGTGAAAATGATTGGACGATTATAACAATCGAAAATAAAAAGTGAATGTCATATCTTGAGTAAATGAGTCTCTGACAGTGATTTTATGAATTTGCTATTCCTTGTGTCATATTTCAATAACGGCATGACGCCAATATTTCGGCCATAAATCATTTCAATGCTTTTCTAACGTAAGTATACACAGGTCCAATTAGCAACTTCCTTCCCAGTTTTTCGAAATTCTTGAATGGTTTTGGCAACACTAGGGACTAGCTTGATTTTTATGATTATTATGGAACAAAAATTCTGTGTTGTAAAAGTGGCTTTTTTCCTTAAAATTGTACTATGCATAGTGGAGGTTATGGAAAGTAAAGCACCACTGATTATGTGTTGCAGTCTGAGTTATTTTACATTATGTGGTCATAAGTCTATAATTTATCATTATGTGGTCAAGTCTATAACTTATTATCATAGAAAAGTCTATTGACACAATTCAAGCTAAAAAAGACTTTGATGACGTCATCAATCAGTTATCACTTCATCATCTTGATTCTTTTGCATAAAAATGGAAACAGAGTAACTAATAACTGGAGGAAGGAGGGGTAATTTGAAAAGTGACAAGTTTAAAATTAGAGTTAATAGACATAGAAGACTCTAATAGGCAAATTGCCTCCGAAAAGTTTCTTGTCAGTGAAATTGCCCCCTGAAAATTTACCCCTACTCATTGGGAATATAGTTGAATATAGCTACTGTTTCATCATGGGAAAATATTAAAAACCGAAAATATTATAAAGTGCAAGGGTTTAATTTTATTCCTAAAATATTAATAGAGGAGCTCATTTACTTTAAGCAATATATTGCGAGGCTTGTAACTAATGTTTAATTAGTAAAAAACATAGAAACGTTTAGACACCCCTGTCTCAGTGGCCCGGTGAGGTGCCCAAAACTCACCGGGCTGGCAACTTTTTAAGAAAGTTGACCAAGCTATCAAAAACTGGGAATTTTCCACCGGGTTCACACTTTTGAATAGCCCGTCCATGTAAAATTGGAAATTATTATCATCGGTGGGGCCAAGTAATTTTTAGGCTCATTTTTGCCGGGATGCCTGAAACTTCCAATTTTTGATCGGGCCATTAGCGGACCGAACATTTTTTCAAAAAAAATTACTGGGCTGCCAAAATTGGGCCCATATTTACACCGGGCCAGCCACCGTCCAGGGCTTCGCCGGGCCACTGAATCAGGGGTGTGTTTAGCAAACCAATATTTTTCTTGGAGCCAATCTAAATTTTTGTATTTTTACTTTACTGTATTTATAATTTTCCAGGTAGTAATTTTTCAGTTTTCTTTGTACCCGCACAAGACATATATTCCAAAAAGCAATGTTTCTTCCTCGTAGCTATTTTGATTTTTTGCTTTGGTTCTTTTTCATAGGTCATATTCAAGACTAGACTAGATCTAGCCCATTCTCCAGAGCCAGAATACGGAATAATCGTTTTTTCGGCAAAAACGGGAAAATCGAGAAATCGGATATCGCGGCAATTCGCAACTCAAGTTCGTTCTTCCGGGTGGAAATTTTGCTCTGCCAAAATTTTACTCATTTCTGAAAAATCAAAAACGACTTGTTTCTAGACTTATTTAAGACGATATATAAGGCGATCTCTTGGTCATATTATAGCTAAGGATTATAGCTTTTTCCTGGTCAGTTAAAGGATTCCAGCTTTCTCGAACTGATATTTGTTAACAATTTATTGGATAGTTTATCAAAAAATGTGGTCTGATGTTTGCTTTTCTCACTCAATAATGACGAGGTTAATCACCAAAAATTGATAGTGTTAATAAACTCATCGCCTTAAGTGCTTAACATAAGATAAACCTATCAATTTTCATGAAGTTTATTGATGCGTTCCCTTATTAGTTGGCTACTGTTACTAGTTGAAGTATTTGTGAATACCCACGGTTATCTGTTTTAAACATCAACGTATCAATTGATTCATTCGGAAGTAGTTTTGCGAGTAATCAATGCGAGGAAATAAGGTATGTTGACATGTTCTATTCCGGAGTTTTTTTTCGGTGCAGAATCTGGCAATTTGAATCTCTTTGAAACGTTTTCTCACGTTTTGGTTCTAAGTTTTTCTAAAGATCGCCGGTTTCTTCTGCTTTTATCTCGAACTGAGCAGACAAGGAATTACAGTTGAACCCCTGGTTTTCTAAACTTAACCCGTAAAGGACGAATCCAGCCTATAGTCTGATAGCCTCTTATTACCTATAGAAAGCATCCAGGCGCGGTGTTTTAGTGCGGCTCTGTCCAAAATTAATCTTCCTTTCAAACGAGACCAAAACGAAGCGCTGGGAAGCTCTTCTTGCCGAGATATTCAATTTTTTTTTCCTTAATTTTTTTTTTCATTCAAGTTAAGGATATTTTCAATGTTCGCCGCCCCACAAGAATCAATTTTTGTATTGACAATAAAGAATATTTAGCTATGTTGTAATTTTTTAATATGGAAAATCTTCTTTGAGTATATTTTATAAACATGAAAAGGAATTTTTTATATTCTGATCATTGTCATCAACTAACTTAGGGCCCATTTAGGACAAAGTAAGGGTTCGATTCTTACCATTGGTGTTATTACGGTTTTATTCCCGGCTGGGTATCAATAGAAGACCTAATCTATTTCGCATAATACATGCTTTTTTTAAGCTACTAAAGTCAGGAGTCTGAAACTCGCGTTTGAAATGTTGCAAATTCAATATTGAAAATTGCTTGTCAGTTGCTTTTTATAAAATCAGAAGCAAATATTGAGATGACCTAAAATCGTGATTCTGAAGTGTTCTATGCCTGAATAGAGTAAACCTCGACTTTATTGTAAAGAGGAATAATGTCCCTGAGTCTTTCTAGAGGAATAATATCCCTGAGACCTATGTAATAAGCGTAATTCCTTTTATAGCTGAAAAGCTTATTAGTCCCTTTTCGTAAATAAGAAATGCCATCCAGCAAGAGAAAACTTTTTCATGCGAAACGCTTTAGAAATAATTCAAAACGTTTATTGAATTATGAAACAAAGGATATTGGCGGCAATGTGCAATTAATTTTTTGTAATATGATGTAATAAAATATTAAAATACATTTATTTAATGACAAAATGTAACGGATATCACTGCTAATGGAAAGCTCGTATTTTCAACCTCGTCTCCAGGTTTTCTTTCCATGTGCCTCCACGGCATATAGACAGAGGACCTGGGTACCAGTTTATCGTATTTCATGACGCCACTTAAGAAAAGAAGCTCTAAAAACGAAGTCGAACTTTGGATTTTTGAAAATAAACTGCTTATAAAAAAGTTGACATGTGGCACTTCGTAAGTCCGTGACCTCTTTAAAAATGTTTTGTTTGCGAAGATTTACGATGTAATGTTTTCCTGGCGAGACGTTACACATAATCTATGTAAAAATGTTATGATGTTTGTGATGTCAAAATTACTCAATATTTTCCTTAAACTTCATCAAAATAATAGAAATGAAATACTGATCGCTTATATGATACGGCTTAACACCTCAATTATTTACTGGGTGTTCATATCAAACGTAAACTATACTCCCCAAAAAGTCATATCTTTACTCTCCTTAAGCCTGCACCATGCCACGTCGATTGCTCTACGAAGTAGCGATATAGTCATTTAAGCACCACCAAGCTTTGAGAAAAAAAGGACATTCAATGGTTATTCATGGCCTGCTATATTGACTAAATAGAGTAAAGTAGAGTAAGTAGAGTTAACCATTGGTCATTTTAACACCGTTACGTTTTGAGCTGAAAGATACTGCGACTTGGGGTTAGTAAATTGATAACTGAAAAACACCCCTGCCTCAGTGACTCGGTGAAGTAACCAAAATTCACCGGGCTGAGATATCTTCAAGATGTTTTGACCGGGCTGCAAAAATTTGCAATTTTTTCCACCGGGATCCCATTTTTGTATAGCGCGGCCAGGTAAATTTTGCCAATTTGGACTACTTGATTTTGACCAGGCCAGCCACCGGACAGGGTCTGAACGTGCTACTGAGGGAGGGGTGTTTAAAAAAATTGCAGACCGATGGTTCCAAATATAATTTAAGTGAAAAGAAAGTTCTAGGAAAAAAATCAATTTGATTATTGTAAAATTATAACATTACTTTAGAGAATAAAATTTCTATCTATTTATCTATCTATCTATCTATCTATCTATCTATCTATCTATCTATCTACCTTCTATCTGGAGCCAACTGTATCATATAAAATAAGTTAGTTAGCTACATAGTTGTATTTTGTCACCGAAATGAACAGTGGAACCTCTACTAACGGTCACCTTCCATGCAGCGGTCACCTCCAAAACAACGGCCAGTAGCAGAGGTCCTTGCCATGTTCAAACTCTCATAAACACACCTCCTTACAACGGTGACCTCTATTTTAGCGGCCAAACCTTAAAGTCCCGCTGAGTGACCACTAATAGAGGTTCCACTGTATTAAAAGATTACAAATTACAAAGGTTAGATTTATTTAAAAAGTACACGATGAGAAAATACCGAAGAGTTTGGTGACAGGGGTGACACAAGATAAGTGCAGAACACCTGATTTTCGAATAATACCATTCTAATCAGACCAAAATGTTTTCGAATAAATATATAAATAGAGCAAATTTCGAATTCCCTTGAGTATTCCATAGTCCAGTGCTGTGGACTGTATTATATTCAGCTACAGTGGATGAAAAAGCAGTAAAATGAACCTTGTTTTTCTTATTTTTGAAAGAATAATAAGGCTGAAACGTTCTTTCTTATTGTATACAAAGGAATGATATGCATTTTACAATCTCCACTCCCAATTTGTTTATACCTTATTCTAATTTTTTTCTAAAACCTGGGGATCGTGTTGCTATAAAATTGTTTTTTTTGTTTAAAAGTTGTTTGAATGAGATATGCCACAAAAACATCCCTACTTTTATGACCCGGCTAGATCCAATCAATTTGGCGGATTTTTAAAGATATATCAGGCCTGTTAGTCTTGAATTCGTCACCGGCTCACTGAAGCATAGGTGTATAGAATAACGAAGCTTCTAATAAGCTTAATATATGCTTACACATAAACTCTTCAAGAATTCATATTAAATATTTATAAAAACGTGAGAATTTCCGTTCGTCTACCGACTGTAAACTTATCGCTTTGTCTTGACTTTCAAACTAGCTAGATACTGTTTGATCTGACATTTGAATCTTCAAACTAGCTAGTATAGGGTAACTAGAATCTTCAATCATCTTTACATTACATTTCATACACACCGAATCTCATAGAACCCAAAAAATGGAAGGCTTAAAGGAAATTAATATCTACGAGAAAGTTTTTTAACCCTATTCAGGACGGGCTTTTGAGAGGTTCACCAATCCGAGTAGCACTTTTTCACCCCCCGGAAGAACTCAGGAACTACATACTCAATGGCCATGAAACTTTTAGGGGTGAGAGTATGTCATCATATTTTGCATTTGAATCCATAACCAATTTGATGACGTCATCGCTTCCCTGATGACGTCATGATACTTTTTTGGTGACTTGCGATCCTAGATTTACCTATTTTCGCAGAATTGGCCACGATATTTGGTTCTAATTGTCACTACAAGGTGAAATTTTGCAGTTTTACATCAGTGTAGTAGCTCTCTGAGATAAAAGAATCAAACTTTGAAAGAAAAAATTTTTTAAAATTTTTTCGGGTTTTGGGACCATACCGGCCCCGATGGAGTCCCGAGATCAGGCCACTTAAAATAATTTTTCCAAAAAAATTTATGGCAATCTGGTCACAATAAAATGTTTTAAAAACCCACAAATTTCATGCCAAATTTGTCAGGATTTCCATATGACCCTAGACGTCACAATAAAAAAAAAAAAAGAAAGAAAAGAAAAAAAAAAGAAAGAAAGAAATAAAAAGAAGTCATATCGATGTTTGAAAGCACTTTTTCGAAAGTGAAATCCTTATAATTGCCATAATAGTTTGAATATATTGAAAATCTGTTTGTGTAGCTTCAGAGCAAAATCTGAGATTTCTGGGTTGTTTTATTACTTTTGAATTTGTTTTCGAGGTCGTTCGAATACATAGTGGCAAGAACATTGGGCCCGTGGGTAAGAACTAACCAATATCCCCTTTTGTTGCAACTGTTTCTGTCAATGATTGTAATTCTTTGTGACAGAGAATTTGAAATATGATTATCATAAATTAAATTTAATCAAAGCAGTATTTATTAGTTACTATATTCAAGTGAATTAGGGATGTCCAGAAATAAAACGAAGTGACTGAGAATGACGTGAATAAAATTTGAGATTTTATGGTATATTGTTTCTATGCGAATTGATATCAGATTTATCGAAAAGAAATATGGTAGATTGTTTGAAGAAACTATTTTT
>JANSTP010268104.1:0-10626 GCA_025330745.1 Cladonema radiatum | reverse complement strand
ATTTGCCGTCAAAAATGACCTAGAAGTTGCCGATTTTAAGATAATTAACGGTATTTGTGACAACGTCTTAAAACGCATATGTGCGTGTTTCGGATTTTCGGGGAACGCACATGTGCGTGTTTCGAAGTGAAAGGGTTAAAGACAAAAACACAATAGATATTATTATGATATTGCAACAAACACTTCCAATTTTAAAGCCAGACGAACAAAATGGCATTGTTTTACTTGATAATAACATAGTCACAAGATACAGATAGTCTGGAAACAGACGCAGAGTAACGACCATTTCCAATTGTTTTATCGTACTTTCGTTTGTGAAATTGAAATCACTACCGACGGCCCGCCCAACCTGCACAAAGTTTCGTGAAATGCTATTGGATGACTGTGTTTATGCAGTTAAAGTGGTAGACTTTGTGTCATTTATGGCTTTAGTTTGGCCAGTATATTATTTTTCTTGAAGAGGATGTACTTTAAGATCAATTATTCACCCTACTGAAGTATTATGTATTATTCTTGTCCTGAATACATGCAACATGGCAATTTTGGACAGCTAGTTTCAGCCCACACAGCTTTCAGCTAGCTCTCTACTGCGCAGTGTAGTATGGGGAAGACAAGAATGTTTGGCTCTTTCCTTTTTTGATTCATCATTTTACTAAATCTGATACATTATCTTCACATTAAATCTGTCACAGTATGCAACACATTTTTCAATGTATACAGTGTGCAATGAACTGTAAGACGATATTTTTTATATTTAGGGGCTTCAGCCTGTGATATTTTTGTTATCGATGGATGTTTATGAAGCCAAGCCGACAAAAACAAAACTATGTCTCAGTATTTAATAACTGTGTTCTTAGGTTAGCAGAAAAGAAATAGACTTGAAGAGAGAATGAGGCTTATTTTGGCTTACAATCTCGAAATTCAGCTAATAGCCCCCTAACAACTCAAAATCTTAGGACTAGCAAGCAGATTTTTCATTATTTGGGTGCATTAAACTAAAACTGGCATTACAATCATTTATTGTTAATAGTCTTTATTTTGCTTTTTCTTTTCATTACTTCAAAAGTTATTTTTTTACATAGCCCATCCAATCTATCAAATGGCAAAATATGCATGCTCCGATCTGGTCTAAGAGATATAGATGGAAGCTGATGTGAAACATCGACCACATTTCTGTAGGTATCCCTCACAAAAATATTAGTGAGATTTATCACGGAAAGTGTGATATTCTTATCAGATAAAGTAACAATAAGTAATTTTTAATAATTATTAGTGATATTGATAATTAATCAGATTTTGAATTTAAATTTTACTAAAACTCATTTAAAATCACTAAATATGTATGTACAAAATAACGAGAATAAGTGATATTTAGTGAGATGTTAATAATTTTGATAATTAAATTCTAAGTTTTGAATTCCCACTAAACATTATTAAAACTCATTTATAATCACTTTTCTATATGTGTAAACAATAATAAGAATGAGTGAGATTAAGTGACATTTTGAAAAGTTAGAGTATTAAATTTTGTGTTTTTAATTCTTACTAAATATCATTAAAATCCACTTACAACTTGCTGATGAAATAATCAGAATAAATGAGATCTATTGAGATTTTGAAAATTAGACTATTAAATTATTAATTTTTAATTCTCACTAGATCTCACCAATGCGCATCTAAATGAAAGTTGTTCATCAGCTTAAAATCTTACCTTTCTGTTTTTGAAGAGTTGCTGTTCTTTATTACTATTATTATTGAATACCAATATTGGTTTTTGTTAAGATTTGCTAAACTGACCTTTAATTTCTTGCTTCTTTACCATAATTTTAATATTTTTCCTAAAACGTTTTATAGAATTAATAAAAATGAATGAATATATAGGTCCTTAAGTGCAACTTTAAACTCTAGGTCCTAACGTGAAATGGGGCTTCATTTAAAAACCAATAATCAAAGGTTATATTTTAAGCAAGTAAGCTTTAAGACAATAATAGCTTCCAGTTGCAACCTTAGGATTGGCTCATATGGGAAATCAAAAATATCAACATATATTAAGAAATGGCTTCTGTGGAAAAGCAAAATGGTAAAAAAGGCTTACAAGGCAAAACTGAAATTACAGTACACTAGCCTTAGAAATATGATTTGGACTCTAAAACAAGAAAAGTCACTAATATATGACACACTGTGTGGTGAAAAAAACAAACAACCTGAAAGACTAGCAAATGAACAGCAGAAAATGAAGATCTGACATTACAATATAAATCAGTAATATTTGCTCAAAGAACTTCAAACGAACACATACCATGATAAACTCGACGTGTGAATAACAGATTTATTAACTATAAATCTTCCATCAATAAAAATGATATCATATATTTATTTTCCTAGTAGAGAATAATGAACATTTGCCCATAATGCAAGTATGTTCACTACAAAGTACTTATCAAAACCCTTTGATGTCTATAAACAGTCTACTGTACCTAGAGTAATATTTAAAAAACAGCCACTTCTTGAAGGGATAGCTTATAAAAATGAGTGCTGCCCGATAAAAACTGATATTAGATTTCAATTTAGAGAGAGCAAGAGCAAAGACAGTTGATGTAGTCTTCAAAATTATGGTTAAATTGTTGGGCCGAAAAGCAACTAGAACACCTTTTAGATGCTTGCAGGCAGTTTGATCCACTATAAACAAAAGGGATTTTGCAGAGGTCTGTATGAAAGAGAGAAGTTTCTTCTTGAAAACTGATAATTCTGATATATATGTCAAATTAATAGACAACAATGCAATTCTAATACAACTATTAAAAATATGCATTAGACAGAATGAAAAAATTTTGTACTGTATTCAATGAAAGCACATCATAACATAAAAATGCTCCACATTATATGCATTCCTTTCAATGCTAATAGCAATAATAAAGAAAAAAATAAACATGAGAAAATTCGTAATTCTTAGTATAAGATCGAGAATACATATGGAATAAATGCAAGACTATAGTATAAAATGTGCTAAAAACAGATATGGTTTACAGAGAAAACTGGTTGGTAATGGGTATGCCATGCCAGATATACAAGGGAAGAAAATACTGTCACAAAAATGGGAAAAGTGTATAAGATACTGAAAAGAACATGTAAAATGAAAACGATAGGTGCTTACTGCTAAGTGCACATTTCAAAGGAACTAACAAAATGAAAATAGATAGCACTCAAAATGGTAAAAAAATGAACCAGGAATATTGAATATATAAAACTTTACTAAGAACCAATCAATAGAGTAAACAAAACATATAATGCAATGACAAATGAATAAAAAACACCTTAAAAATGCTGTGCCAAATGAAACATCTCTCACTAATTAATAAAACTTTCTCAGAGTTTTTATTCCCTATTCCACTATGACGGAAGAGAGGGGTTATACAAAAAATATTTCATCTCAAGAAAAATTATACCAATAGAATATAGAATACTTAAATGATTCACTTTACCATCCATGACATAACCGTATCAACAAACAGTAAGAAGCACTTACAGACAAAAACTCATGAAACAGGTACATATCCCCGATTAGAATCATCACCTTTGCAAAAAATAAACAAAAAGGAAAATACATGTCGGGAACGCCATCACATTAACAACCTTATTTCTTATTTAATGAAAAAAGTATTGATGCAGTATATAAATATAAAGTTCACAAACTTATTTCAAAAATATGTACGTAACAAAAAATTGGAGAATCCCAAAAATAGATTTAAGAATAGAACATAATGTAAACAGACTATATAAAAGATATGAATAACTTGTAAAACCTCTGCTTTATAAGAAACAACATGAAACAAATATATATATGTCTAGAATTACTAGCATAAATACTATGGTAATAGGAAAAAAATCTTAAGTTACTTTACTCAGTCAAGTAAACAACAAGTTTTTCTAATAAAATTGCACAACACATGGCATTTTAGAGACACACTTCACTGTTCTAATTATCTAACATTGTGAATTATCTAGTCTAGTTATCTCGTTATCTAATGAAACTTATTTTTAATTTTCAGTTGGAGAAATACAAATTAATACTTTTAACCCCAGTTTTAAACTTCTGCGTACAAAAAATTCAGTTCTCAAAATATTCCTTGCAGACAGTCTATACATTTGTGCAATATTTCAATCGACAAATTGATGCAAGGTTTTAGGTTTTGGGGAAAATCTACAAGGTTGTTGCAAAACACTTTAATTGACATTCCACAGTTTATTTGATAGTAAGCAGAATCAGTTATAAGTCCTTAAATTAGTGTTTCATTTTTCCAGATGATTTCCATGTGATTGCTCTGAAGTGCCCTATAGATTTTGCATTTTAAAGAATTGTCAGACATCCTTTCTTTGAGATTCCAAAGAGTACTGTATTAGCAAATATTGGCACTAAAAATTACCATATACTGTACTCCTTACCATATACTACCATTACTATACACACCTCCCTAAAAAAGAGAGAGAAAACAATAACAACAACAACAATTTTGTAATGAACATTTTTCTGAAAACACTTCGAATATATATTAAGAAAGAAATACGATCAGAAAAATAAAATTAAAAAAAAAAAAAAAAAAAAAAAAAATAGAAAAGTGAATAAAAAAGAATTTCTCTTGATTTTTTCCCACTACACTTCCTTATATGGCTACAAGTGTAACAATATATGCCACAGCTAAGCTTTGTTATCCTAAACAGCCTATTTTGATTCACTGATCATTAACCAAACCTTCTTTTTTCATTGGTTTATTTCACCTGGAAGCCTGCATTTTTTAAAACAAATTCACTTTAAACTTTCAAAAAACCTAATCCACAACTTATAAAGCATGCTGTTATTTTAGTCATTAAAAAAATAAAATGTAAAATTTAGCAACAAATACTGTTTGGTCTGAAACAAAGATACAATATATTTAAACCTTTAATTTCAACTTTTAACGGTTTGGTCAGGATTCTGTTGATTTCAATGACAGATTTCTTTGAGCTTTTATCCACAATGACAATGTGGCTTCTTCTATCCTCATGAATTACTTGAAAAACATTTATGAGCGCAAAGTATTTGTTTCCTTTTCTATTGTTTACCTTAAAAAACTTCTCAATGCAGCCATAATGCTTGACTTGTCTCTCAATAAAAACTATGGTAGTTGAATCACATTTGATGACTCGATCATAACTTCTCGAATGATAAATTTCATTTTCAAGTAGCACTCTTTTGAATTCATGTACAGTGTGTGAGCAAAGAGATTCAGCAAAATGATTTGACAGAAGAGAATAAGTACTTGCATCAATAGTTTCACTTGTTATTGTTCCAAGAATAAAAAATTTTTCATCAATTTTAGTTTTCTTTAAGTTTGTTAATTTATGTTTGTACTTGTTTAATGAATAGTAGAATGATATCAGAGCGTCGTTGTCAGAAAAACACTCATCAACTATTCCTGGTATTGCGTGAACAATATTGATAGTTGAATAAATTTGACTTTCTATTTTTTGGCTTCCAAGGACAAAGCGAAGGAGAAAACGATTCTTATCTTCAAATGGGAATGCAGAATGAGTCCACAAGGGACCCAAATTTTTAACATTATCTGTCAAATGAAGCAGCTGATGAACATTCATAGACATATAACGTGTACCATAAATATCCTGAAATTGCTTACAAAATAAAAGTAGTGATTGTTCAGTTGCTTCCAAATCATTTGCTGAAATACTTCGCTTAAGAAGATTATGTATGCCATGGAACAATAGCGAGAAATTGGAAAGTTGTTTAGATGGTAATATGTCACTTAACACAGGTAAACCAAAGTACAATAAAAAGTTTCTATATTCCACAGCTTTCCAATCTGAAGAATATTTACTAAACTGTCTTGGAGGTCGAGTTATTTCAATTGTGGGTTTAATGTTTGATAACCTTTCATCAAAAATAGCTATATGCTGGTGGATTGAAAAAGCATTGTGCTTCAAAGTGGGAGAAAACCAGAGTTTTAATAGAAGTTTCATAACTCCTAATGCTACCCCATGCATATAATCAATTGCAACTCCATGTACTAAATTGAAAGACTTCAACCCACAAAGCCATGTCGGGTTTTTGAGACCAAATACAATGGTATTTTGACTATATGCTGAAACTGAATTCTCTAAGATGCTTTCATGACTTCTAAGTGGGCCTTTTGGGTCATTTGCATTATATGGGTATGTCCAAACAGTGCCTCCTTTGGCAGTTTTAGAGCTTGCTCCCTCTTGAAAGCATTTAATACAGCCATGGCGACCATTAAATTGAACCATTTCAGTCACCATTGCTCGAGCTGGTAAGTCAAATGTCCCTGCTATCAATAGAGCTCTCGTTTTTCCATAAAACGTTTGACCTGACATTTTGTACTCTATTGAAATTCCATCTTTTAAAATATTTAACTCTCTATAAAGAGGCTCCAATAACACTGCCGACACTGGTTTTGAAGGCCCGTGCCAAATACCGGCAAATAACATATTTTCACTTTGGTAACGTAGTTCTGGACTTAACTCATTGACTACTAAATATATCGGCCAAATTGACAACTTCAAAGATTTAAACATTGGCACACCGTCGGTATTCAATGTGACAGATAAATTGCATGGATCATTAAAAAAACTATTTTCCTGGTATATCTTTCCATCATATATATCACTTATACAGTCATTATTTAACTTTCTCGTAAATCGATACTGTATGTTTTCATAAAAAATTTTTCTCAGAAAAAAGCTCTTTAATTGTTCTATTACTGAGAACTCAATAAAATGACATTTATCATCTCCAGTTGGTAAATTTTGGCCACATTCGCATACTTTTTGAACATCACTAACCTTACTTTTTCATTTACTACAAAAAATATGATCTTTCGAATTTGCTTGATAGTTCTTAAAGAACTCCTTGAATTTGTACAAAGATGCACATAGTTTATTATTGGTAGGAAGTAGCATATAAATCAGCTGTAACATTTGAGACAATGCTTCATGTGATAGAGAAAATCTAACACTAAAGCAAAGAATCAATACCAAAGCACCGGATAAGGTTATTGTGCTTCCTCCATATAACATATCTTCCTCTGTGTAGTTTTCACATGCTACAGGTTCATTATTAATCTCGATATCACAGAAAAGCTCACTTTCATCCCACAAACTTTCCAGATTGTAATTGGCTTGTAAATCAAAGTCTGTATGTTCAATACCAACAGTTCCTTTTACCATTGTTTCCAAAGAAGTTGTTTGAATATCAATCATCTCTTCATTTTCTCCTAACAAATCCCATAAAATAAACTAAATTTACTTTAGGGAATTATATACACAGCCCCATGAATTGGAGGAAATTGTCAGTAGCAAAAATGTTGCCTAATTACAAGTTAATTTTCTTTTCTCAATTGAAAACGAACGAAAAAAAGAAGAAGAAAAATCAGAGGTCAAACGCTTATCATGACTTTTTAAAGTCAACAAATATGAACCCAAAACACAAGGGTAAACTTTATGTATCATCAGTGAAAAGCCAGAAACAGTTAAAAGCAAAAATCTTACCGTATAAACCTTTATTATTTGAGGGGCAATCTAATACAGCCTCATCTTCTCCAAGTGTACGGGTAGTCTCAGACGAAGCAAGTGTATTAGTCTGGAATATATTTGCAGTCCTTGGGGTACGTCGAGGACATGTTGTTATATCCAACTGACTAGTTTCAATCTCCACTCTTGAGAATTTGAGTTCACAATTGAAAGAAACATCTCTTCTAGTAATGCTAAATAGTAAAATCAAAATAAATGGTTACAACTTAGTGCATATTATACTTTACTTTATTACAAGAAAATTTTTGGACATAAAGATTTCATAATTTTGTTGTCTGGATACAAAAACCACAAAGTTATAATGCAGCAAAAAAGCATTTTAAGGTCAACTGCACAAGAAAATATTATTTTAGGGCCCGCCAAGTTCAAATGTATCAAAAAATATTAAAAATTTAAGTGCTGCTTAAAAACTGCTTAAAAATTACATGAAAACAATATTATATCTAAAATATATTCGGCTGTATACATTGCCTAAATTATTCATTTAAAAACAGTCAAAATGTATGTGCCATAGTGAAATGAAAATGTTACAAAATGCAAATTTCTGAGAAAAACAGCAAAATTAAAGTGCTCGCAATATTTCCATGCCACAAAATTTTCTTGCCAAAAGTAATGTAGGAAATAATATTTAGAAGCCTGTCCAAAAACAGCTTATTAAAAAGAAATAGCAAAATGTTTTCAAAAAAATTGAAATGTCATGAAACTGAATATGGCATATGGAATTGAATTGAATTTATCAAAAACAATCAAATGTACAAAAAAAGATAAACACAAGCCCCATATAACCGAAACTGGCCTTCAAGCTGCGGGGTTTTCAGGATAGAAACCAAAAAACACAAACGACAATACTAAGACTAACAACCAAAAAGAAATTTTTACTAAGATAAATCAAATCGAAAAACTAACTTAAATCGAATATACATCTAACAAAAACTACTTGAGAGCTAAAAAAAAAATCAGATGCATGAGCACAGTTTTGCAAGAAAAGGTTAACAACCTAACTGATTTTTTCAAACGAGTAACTAAGGGCAATAAATTGGTAGGATAGATGCACCACTTAAGACAAGGAAATTTTTGTTAGCTTTAGAGAATTATTATTAAAATCGTACAATTAAAAAAAAAAAAAAATTAACCTAAATTTTTTTCTCTTTACTTCTTTCCTCCACAGAAAAAGTAAAGGCAAAAGGTCACTTATTGTTGAATAGTAAAGGTTTTTGTCTGGAGTACACTACACCACAAGCTAGTTCTTTTTAATCACTTTCATGAATCTATCATTAAGATGGACTCCCCTGGATTAATAAAAATTTAGTTGGTCGTTAATTAGCAGATTTTTCCATTAATGGGAAATTAATATATCATTATACTTGCATAAATTCTTGATATGAATTAGATTATAAACCCTAAAGAAAAGTACATACTCTTTTCTGGAGCTCATGATGACTTTGAAATCTCTCAACAGATGATTTATGGTCCACCTATAACAAAAAGATAATAATTCACTAGCAAAAAATTAGAATTACCTAGAATTAAATTCTGTGAAGAAGTATTATTTCAATACCAAAAATTGATTTGTTGGAAAGATGAAATAAATGGTAATAGTAAAGTGCACAAATGCCCACCCAGGCCTTTATGCAGACAAATCTTCAGACCGTTCAACGGTCTTAAGAACTCAATCTTAATTGAGTTTCTAAACTCCATTTGTGAAAGGAAAATTAAAAACTTCAGATCTTATATAATTACCTAGTT
Source organism: Cladonema radiatum (assembly GCA_025330745.1). Lineage (NCBI taxonomy): Eukaryota > Metazoa > Cnidaria > Hydrozoa > Anthoathecata > Cladonematidae > Cladonema > Cladonema radiatum. The sequence goes on along the minus strand of JANSTP010268104.1, from coordinate 1,281 downwards.
GTTTATTAAGAAAACAAAAGGAAAAAAAGAATATAAACATCATAAAACACTATTTAAAGGTAAAAATACCCATAAAATAAATTAAAAGAGAGCATTTCCATTGTGTAAATGACTTAATGATATGACCATACAACTTAAAAAAAACACAGTCTTTATGATAAAACGGACCCAGCCAAAAGTGTCTGCATAAAACTCTGCCACCATTCTTTTTCTCAATCTAACCTGTCTATAACAGGTACTAATTACTGTAAAAACCTTGTTTTTGAGATTTAGTGCAAGCAAAAATGTAAAGAGGGTCTGCCTGTTACTAGAGAGGGAATATAATAGGAGACCAGCACTCATCAGTACTTTTCTTTCATTGATAGAAAAATTTTGCTCTGATGGTCTAGTGGTGAAGACATCCATTACTTGGAAGACCTGGGTTCGAATCCCAGTCAGAGCTAAAACTTCTGTTTATAGGAAAAAAATATGTATGGTCGTTTTTAGCAAAACAGAAAAACAAAACAGTAAGAAAAACAGCATGTCATTATTAATTGACACTTCCCTATTGTAATTTATGAAATTGAGCAGCCATTTTTTTATTAACAGACCAATTGATGGGACAGGAGATTTTAGAAATTCAAGGGAAACCATCCATACAAACTTATTGGCCCTGGGGCTGATAAGATAGTACACCCACCATGCCGTTATTGACTCTTCAGCTTTTCAGCTTGTACATTACTGTAAATGGCTTGACAAAAACCAGTTTGGTTGTAGTAAAGGGAAGAATTTTTTTTTTGTAAATTTTATTTTGATTTTATCATTTTTGATTTTGATTATTTATTCTTTTTTGTTAATTTATTTATTTATTTATTTATTCATTTAGATATTTATTTATTTATTTATTTTTTTTTGGGGGGGTAAAAAATTTCTTTGCTTTTGCCATTTTTGTCTTTATACTTCAAAATTAAACTCTCTTGAGATGTAAATAATCCTGCTGACTACAAAATTAAATTTCAGCAAAACCAAATTTTACAGTTCATTTCTATGAATAATAACACTAACAACAACAACAACGAAGATAAATAAGAGAAATAAAGGCCTTACCAGCATGTCTCAATTTCATATATATTATTTTTTTGCCAAAGATTACATTTAGCCAAGCTAATAGACAACTTTCAGTGTTTGCAATGCACCGGCCAAATTTTAAATTCACTCAATTTTCAGCCAAAGTTGTATTGATTCTTATTTGAACAATTGATCGTATTAATTCATTTTTTCCTCTCTTTTGTTTACATCACA
>JANSTP010268082.1:0-10627 GCA_025330745.1 Cladonema radiatum | reverse complement strand
ATCCAAACTTCTCTGAGAGGTAAATCTCTGTGCTGACCCCTTGCACAATACTTTACCAAAAGAAAATACAATAGATAAAGGAAGAAGGAGAGATAAAGACAGAAAGAAAAGATGGTTTGTGAATGATATCTGAAAGTGAAATATCTAAAAAGTAGAACTTTTCACAGACAGAATGATTCCAATGTGTAAACTGAGAAACAAAATAGAACAGAATTATTATAAAATTTTTACAAAATCAAAACAAAATAATAAACACCGTATTAGTATTTAGTATTTCAACAGAATACTAAATTTTTCCATCAGATTATCCATAGAAATAGATAATTTAAATATTTATTGATAACTTTTTTTCACTTTAGATTTTTCTCAAAGAATAAGTGCACTTCACTTTCGAAAAAAGAGAAAATTTCTACAACATTCTATAAAATTTATGTTGATCGTATTGCTATAAATTGAAATATATACAATTCTTACATCAAAACTAAGAGACAACAAAATGTAAAAAATAACCCACCTCCCAAACAGGACCTGTATGTTTTCCAGCTCTAGCAGTTGATACATAAACAGGTTTATCTGTTGCTTCTTCCAAATTATATACACCAACACAGCCTGTAAAATTAAAAAAGTATTATGTTAAATAAGACTAAAGAAGTTAACTCCTTTGTTTTTAATTAAGTCTACGCATTTAACAAAATAATTAATAAAATAATTTTTAATAAAATAACTTTAATAAAATAATTCTTTAATCCAAAATCTTTTATATGGTGTTTTCATATTTTTTATCAAATGTACGAACACTAGAAATACTTACTCCCCCCCCAAAAAAAAAAAAAAAATTATACATATATATATTATTAATCATTAAGCATACACTTCCTCTAGTTGGCTGCACTCCTATAGAATTGAAAATAACAAGGAATCACTTGATGGATGGGTATTTATCCTCGAATATCTTCAAAAATCTCATTGTTTAGTTTCCATAATAAAAATTTGCACACTTAATTAAAGTTTCATTCTTCCAGCGCACTTCTTTATAATTTTGATAGTGATAACACTATCAAAAAACCATGAGTAGTCAAGTTATTGGCTATGTCCCAAAAACCAGTTTTCATAGTCTTTAAAAGTTCAAAATTAGGCTGAAAAAACTTCAGCATAATTTCCACCATAAATATGATCAAAACAAGTCCATTATTTGACAAAATATTATCTCTCTAACAGTTTTTGGTATTATAAAATGGGAAAGATATAATAGTCCAAAAGCAATATAATAGTTTGAAAGTTACTAAAAAAAAACAATTAATAATAGAGTTGAACATAAATATTGCGGACATAATCTATTCTAGGCTCGTGCTTCCTCATGTTTAGAAACTGGACAAATGTGAGTATAAAACCACTTTGCTATTTTACAAAAAAAAGAAGACAACCATACCATCATAAAAGCCAACAACAACTAATGAAGAATGTACAGGGTGGATATCCAAGCACATAACACCTTGTTCTGTGGGGAAAACATTTCTAAAATAATCAAAAGTATGCATAAATGAAAAATAAAAGTAATTAGGTATCATCGAGCTTATTATTTTATTAGTTTTTTAACAATTTTACAGAATAAAATGTAGTGCATATTACAAATAATAAAATATAAATTCTATCTTACTCAGGGTATGATGGATTTTTGAGAGAATAGAAGCATATCATGCCATGTGTTTGCTTTAGAAATTCATCTAAAAAGAAACATAAGAAAAACAAATATCATTTCAAAAACAAAAGAGTCAATGTTACAGAAAAAGAATGTCAAATGAATTTGAGAAAGCAACCCTCTGAATCCAATTCTCCAGAGATCGGCAATATCCTTAAAACAAGGTCGGCAGAAGGTAATTCAGGACGGCAATCAGATCGACTTTGCTGTTTGCTGACCTGGATTCAGAGGGCTGGAGAAAGCCTCTTTTCAAATGAAATATTTGATGAAATGATATGAAATATTCTTTAAAACAAATTAGGTTTGATTTTGATGCATGAAATAATACAACAGTCAAAACTAATAATTGCATTCAAACACAAAGTGCAAAAAGAATAAATAGATTATTAAACTAAAAGCTAATAAAAAAAGAAGGGAAATCAATTCTTACATGAACCATAGCCAACAACAAACAAATCATGATATTTCGGGGACCTAAAATTTGTTTAAGAAATAGATAAACAAATTTAAATCAAAACAAAATATAGAAGTTTGTATGGGGTATATGTGTTAGAAATTTTTATATAAGAAGCAGGGCTGAACTTTTATAACGCTTATTTCTTGTTTCTCTGCTTCATATTTGCTTTGAAAACTCGAAATGGCAAGGTTATAGCAACTTATTTCCCATCATATCTTTTAACGTTCCTTAATTATTTCTTGAATACTCCACTAAAGGCATATCACAATATATTTCTCGTATTTCTTTTTTATATTTTTCTTTTCTATTTTATCGTACATTTCATGAAAACCCTATAAAGTGGTCATTGATAAGCTTTCTTTAAAAAGATAAACTTCATTTATGAAAAAAATAATCACTCTTGTAAAACATTTACACATTACTGCAAATGTTATCATCAAACATAATCATCATTCATTTTCTGTATTAATAATTTTGAGTATTTCTTATTAGATCGAATTCTTAGTAAATAAATATTCTTTTTTACATTCCATTTCGAGTCTTCCAAAACAGGGCTTTCTTTTTATTTTTAATTCATTTTATTTTTTATTAAAGTAAGTTTTTCAATGAAGGGGTTGCCTTTTCTTTTTTATTCTCCTTTAATAATGTTGCATTAATCTTTTAACCTTTCTTGTAAAAAAACATAAAAATATCGAAAAAATATCTTCCATCTTCTAAAAATAGAAATGTTACTTATAAATCTTTTTTGAATCTTGCATAAAAAAATTCTTCGTAGTTATTTATCGATGTCATAAAAGATTTATTTTTATAAAAAAATCAATTCAGAGCATCAGTTTGATCCTTGGTTTGATTGATTACCATCGCCACAAACACACAAAAAATAATCCAAACAGCTTCGATGTTGCACTGATGAAGATAAAAGAAAATTTATAGGTATTATGTTGTAAGGTCTCTCTTGATCGAGTTCACAAAGCCTATCACTATGAATGTTGACGTCAAGAGAGTTAATAGCACAAAGTTTAAGCCAAGAGATTCGCCTTCGGGAGTGAAGCTTGGGTTCGTGCCCCCCAGGGCTATTATTGCCATGGTGAAAAACTCTTACAACGTAGAGAATAAGGGGCAGCTGCCTAAAAAACAAAATAAAATCATAAATAACATTAAAAAATTGGCTACAATAATGACTGCCATGCAGTTTTCAAGCCGCTCATTAAATTTCAATGGTTTAAAAATTGTCCAGTGAGAGCTGATTTTCGCCGGTCAATATGTCAGTCACATAGAAAAAAATTACTATCAGCCCTGAGAAGATATATTTACTTCGACGCTATTCTTCATGAATTGTCACAAACAAATGTGTATTTTCAATCATAAATAAAAGAGATACAATATCATTTATAAGTTTCATATTTTAAAAATTTTAGAAGTTCTTTTCTATTGAGGTGCTGATTTTTCTTCAGTTTGAGATGAAATATCCATGAATAATGAGTCATAATGTTGATAAGTTGAATAATTTTCATTAAGTATGACACTGCCAATAATTTGAGTAATAATGGTTAATTTGTTTATTTTTTGCAACATAGACTGCCTCTTCAAAAACATCAAATGGGGTAATTTTACTACTCTTTTTGTCAGAAAAGTAGTTACATATCATTGCATCATTTTTATTCATACCACCAATATTATTGTAATGTTATTCTACCTCTGTTAATTTATCTTTTTCAATATTATGTTTTCCTTATAATTAACAGATAACCCTTAACCCCTAGCACCCCACCCACTTTTACAAGTGGGGTTTTTCTCTATGCTCTTAACTCATGAACTAAGTTCTACCACCCTATGAGATGAGACTGACACCCTAGTTCCCGGAATATTCCAGGATTGGTTTTCAAAGGGTTGATGGTAGATGGTAGATGCATGGTAGATAGGACAGACATTTCCTTTTTATCGTTACAAATGCAAGTAAATTTCTTTTTCTTCCATATATAATTCTTTAAATAAATAATTTTACAAGCAATTCCAGATGTTCCATATTTTTCAAAGAATTTAATTAATGCTTGTATACCAGTTGTTTGCAATGACAGAACAGCCTTTACTGAACAAGCACTAACCTTTATTGAGCTTAGCTTGATTATCTACTGCTTCCTATGATCTCATTAAATATATCGAGGTATTTTCACACTTAAATTATGTACAGCTCCCCTCAACAATGGACAGGTTCTCATACTGCCCAATTTCACGGTATTTTTTAACTATCTGTTAACCTGTAGCATGTGCTCGATTTGCAATGTTCATGACCAGCATGTGCCACAATTTTTAGAAAAATATCATACTTTAAAATTCTAAAAACCTCTACAAGTTGGTATATAAAATATACTTAATATCAATTGCTATAAAAAAAATTAATCAAAAGTAAATTTGAGCAAAAAAAAAATATCACTTTTCTGAAAGTCATCTTTTTAATACCTTTGTAAATAGTATTGTCCAATTCGCTAATTCTCACAGATACAACTCAAAACATACTATAAGTTTTTGTTTATAGTCCACACTCCATTGTTGGAAAGTTTTAGTAAAAATGAGAGTCTGCAGATCACAAAAATGGACATAGCATTTCATGGTAAATTGCCTGTCACAGAGGATGATCAAAATCATATTGCAGCGACAAACGTATGGTTCCATCTCTAATCTCACTAACTACTAAGAAAGCCATCATGATTAACACACAATAACTCAAAAAAAGGTCCTAAACAGACAAAGAGATCTCTGATTAGACTGGTTTAAATCCTATCTTTCCAATCGCAAACAATGTGTCAAAATAGCGTCTTCGATTTCTAAAGAAGACAATATAATTATTCTAATGGGGTTCCCCAGGGATCAGTTCTTGGGCCTACACTTTATTTGTTATATATTAACGATCTTCCTAATTGTTTAAAGCACTGCATTGCTACCTTTTTTGCTGATGATACCAGCTTGTTTTTTAACTGCCATGATATAACTTTCTTGAAGAAATCCATAAATGAAGATTTAAAAGAAACCACATCCCGCTTGCTTGCTAACAAACTGACCCTTAACATAGCCAAATCAAATTATTTTCTTAGTTTTCTCTTTAAAAAGCCCAGTTAAAATAAGCGTTTTCGTTAAACAATGAACCAATCTGTTAGAAAGATTCAGTGAAATATTTGGGTTTTATTGTAGGTAGTAAACTTTCATTGAAACTGCATACTGTGCTAGTTTTTAGAAAAATTTTGCAAGGTCTTGGGATCTCAATGAGGTTAAAAATTTTTGTTTCTTTAAAAATGCTAGAATCTGTTTACCATGCTTTTATTTTACTCCATGTGAAGTAAGGTTTGAAGAATTGGTATGGTGCAAGTAAATGCCATACTAAAAGGATAGTGGTGAATTTGAAAAAAGCTGTTAGAAAGTTATACAACTAACCATTTAACTATCCTTCTAAGGAATGTTTTACAAGTCTTAAATTATTCGATTTCTCTCATCTAGTTCTTGAGCGTTTGTACACATTTTTTTTTTCAAATTATTTTTAACGATTATTAAGATATTTTTTAGACAAATTTTTTAAACCTATTTTCAAAGGGTACGTTTGAAAATAGAATAATAGAAAATGGTACTAAGTTATCTTTACGTAAGTTTTTTTCTATAGTAGGAAGATCATCAATATTTTTCATTGGTGCACAAGAATACAACAAGATTCAGAATTCGTTTAATGTCATTAATTCCCTATATTCGTTCAAAAGTCTGGTAAAAAAGAATCTTCTTTTGACTCTAAGCAATGACCAGCAGGAAACAACAGTTAGGAAAAAAATTGTAATAAAAAAAATTTCTTCCTTGAATTTCTTTTATTGACTTTCTCTTTCTTTTTTTCTTCATTTTTCCTTTCCATTGCGTTTATTATCATTGTCATTATCATTTATTTTCATTGTATTATTATTATTATTATTTTTTTTTTTTTTTCACCCACCGCTAGAAGGTAGTTATTACCATGTTGGTGGGTTGAAAGTTTAAAGTTTATTGTAAAGATTTTTTTTGACAAAGGAAATAAATTCAAATTCAAATTCCAAAAACACCAGCTTTTAGCTCTTTTGAAATCTCAAAATATTAAATTCTCCATCCGAACTTCTTGTTTTTGTTTTAATAGAGCAGGTAAAATACTTTGACTATGTATGTTGTTAAGTGATATTCTTTGCTTTTATAGCTGAATATGAGCTGACAGACATCGGTAAATGTCCAAAAATTGACAGTGTCTTGCCCATGTGCTTGCTAAAATATTTCTCCTTTTCGGAAAGTTCATTTCTGTCTGTTTTATCTTGTCCTACCTAAAGTTCATGCTTTTCTCAGAGTTCTATCTGTAAAAAGCACTCAAATGGAGTGTAACTAAACTCCATCGCACTATTTCTTCAAGTAAGAAATATATTGAATATATTGAATCATATAGAAATGCAACAAACGTATATATGTTCTCCTCACGCTGAAGGTTAATCTTTGAAGAAAAACTTTTGTCATTTCAGGAAGTGCAAAATTTTTCCAGGGAGTAGCCCTGGAACGTCTAGGCAAGAAATTTTGTGCTGTATGATACTGTTTCCTAAATAAATTTGCTTGTTTGTAAAGTTACTGAAAAAAAGTCCTATTTTTTTAAAAACATCGTTCCATATCAACAATATCATATTGCTGGCTGAATATTAACTGGGTTATTATCTACAAAAGCATGAGCCAAGCAATTGTCATCAAAAATTCGCACACTCTTTTAGCAAAGCATCTATCATCTATAAATTTGCTTTGGCTGTACTTGATGTATCAAACAAACTTCTGCAAATGTAAAAAAAAATGTTCATATGCATTTTCAATTTTAAAAGCAAGTCACTTATATTAAATGTTGCATCAAGTCTAAACTCCCAATCAAAGAACTAAAAAAGTATATTTTGAATCATGTATGTAGCATTGCTCTGTTGATTTAATACTGGAGATCCATTTGATCAATATAAAAAACTTCTGAAATCCTTGAAATCTTATTGCTAAAATGTACCTGACTTAAGGTGGTTACTGGTTAAGTGGTTAAGTGATTGTAACTATTATTTTAAATGGTTTAGATCTAGCTTGCAAAAAATCATGAAAATAGCAAGCAAACAAGTCATGCATTTCAACTATAATAGAATCCTAGATCACAATATGACATTTGACTACTACCAAGATCAAGTAACAATGTTTCTATAGAATGTAAAACCACATGTGGAATCATTTAGTCTATTTGAAGATCTTTGAACTCTCATAAACCCTCTGATGCCGTATTGTGTATTATATTCAGATGGTCATTAAATATAAATGCCACACTCAACAGGTAAACTTTGAAGGACTGTCAACTTGATATCAGTTGCGTTGATTTTCCAAGTCATTTAATTGTAGGTGAGTGAGTGTGCAATTTCTCTGTTTTCACATATCCTCTGACCACAAACGCGTACATTAATTTACATATTAATACTGCTCTGCTTCATAAAGCAAATTAAAATGGTCAATTTTTCATAGTCCTTATCTTTGACATTGGCAGTTCCATTTTCGTTAACATGAGTCTGAACTAATAACTTCCTATGTTACATTACTTAAGATTTATTGAACAGGCATTAGCTTTTCATTTTTGCTGTATTATCTGTGAAAACAAACTCTCATCTAGTTCATCTTTTTTAGTTCTAAACAATGGACAGAAATTTTATGTTAAAACTGAGTGATGATTTGTTTTGTCTAAAACAATTTCAAGGTAAAACTAAAAGTTGGGTTCCTTTGGAAGAACATAAAAAGAGCACAACTTTCTACTTCATTTCTACTTTTGACTCTTTGTTATTAAGATATTTGAGTTAAAACGTACACCCACAAATGAGAACATAACCGTATACAGAAAAAAAAGAGGTGCTCATCATTTCATATGCTCCTTCAGATGAGCCCAACTTATTACATATGAATACCCTCAAATGGGCACTGTTACAGAATCTTTAGGAGTACAAATTGGTGGATAGCAACAGATACAATATGTAGTAAACATGGAAATTGATAAATTTCTCAGTTAGAAAATGCTGGTAAATACAATGACTATTATTTAAGTCTGTCACTATCCATAGAAAATAAGACGTGTAAAATACAAGCATTGTTACCAGTTCAAAGCAGTAACTGTCATTCTTTTGGATCGTTCATATGAGAATTTCCAAAGAGGTAGAACTGTTCCTTCATTTTCTCGATACTCATCTGAAGCATCTTCCCAATATTTAAAATCTACAAACAAATCATAATATAGAAAATGAAATATAGATCTTATCGGTTGAATGAAATTAAAACAGAGAAGAACGAATCACTTATATAATATAAAAAATCCACAAATTCAGCCTTCGAAATTTGCCTCAGCACTCGGCAAATGCCAACATAATTGCCGAGGCAGACTTCAATGCACACTGTTTTTTTTCTGTTGCCTCCACAATTTTAGGTTGCTATTTGTGGAGGCAAAATTATCTGAAATTCGAAAGCTGTAATTAAGTAAAAAACTGGTATTATGGCACAGTTATGTATTGGTAGGGTATAAAAAGTGTAATATTTTAAAACGAGTATTTTTCAGGGAATGGGTTTTTTTAGTTTTATCTAACAAAATAAGATATTTCACTTTCAACAACGTTTCACATTTCAATAATCTTTTAACAACCCTTAAATATCATGCAGTGATTTCGGACTGTGTTAGCAGGCCAATATGGCATTTCAGCATCGTGCGACGCTGCGTACAGCTAGTTTGTTATTAAGAGCAATAATACAATGCACAGACAAGATTATGCAACAGAAGAATAGATGAGGAGAAAGCATGTCAGTAGATCTGTTTAAGTAAGTGTTGCATATAATTTGAAGGAGCTTCACCTCCACAAAATTAATTGAGATGGAATAAAAACACAAACAAAAATACCAGTATTTGGTAACCAAAAGCATTCAATACATATAAATGTGCTAACTTAAAAATAAAAAAAAGGATATAAGAGAGCTATGTGCATACTGTTCTCACTAAAGCATCTGCCACCTGTTTTCTATAAGAACACTATCATGTCTGCAACCATGCCATAGCTCTCTATCACTAAAACACAAACTCAAACATATAGACACAAAAACATTTACATAACAATTTTACATTGGCCACATATAATACATGTCATAATAATTATCTGAACTGAATCAAATACTAAAAAAATAAATGAGTATTTTCATGTAGAGGTAAGTGTACAAAAAAGGATGTAATATAAAGGACATTTACATGAAAACTGACTATCTGTATAAATGACCAATTTTGAAACTTATTACAATTGCAATTGTTATGAAACTATTGTGCAATTATTACACCCATGGAAAAATAATTTGGTCAAAATTTTGAAAACAATTAAAATTTTTAGTTTAATTTTTAGATAATCATGAACTACTCCATCCTTGAAATTATCGTAAAATTTTTATGTGTAGTTTTCATAGGATCACAATTTAAAATCCAAAAAACTTGTTATTTTCACTTGATGCCATATTGAAAAAATTATTTTTTCATGTTACATATTTACATGTTTTCACAATCTAAAAAAATTGATCTTTGAGGTGGTATTTACATCAACAGTCATCTCATTGAGAATGATATATTGGGAATGATATTAATAAAAAATTTTAGAGATTTGAAGAAACCATACAAAAACAAAGATAGGATGAAGAGAAAATTTAACATATGACTTTAAGAAAATAAGGGCAGAAAATGGAAAACACAGAGGCCTGTAACTCCAGAACTACATATAATGTAGATTTCTTTTTTCAAATTTTCATGGATGGAATAACTCATGATTATCTAACGATTAAGCTAAAACTTAAGCAGTTTTAAAATTTGACCAGATGATTTTTTTCAGGGTGTTAATAATGTACCTTTAATATGGTGGATAAATAGTTGCTTAGCATAGTGACGCAGCTATGACAAATTTTCAACCTGTATTAAAAAGCTAAATAGGTTTAAAAACGAAGATACCAACCATGTGCTATGACATCATAGGTGTTCTGGTTAACCATTCGTTCAATAATTTTTGATGCTCTGTTTACTCTACCAATATCATCACTCTAAAATTGAAAAGAAAGGATCAAAAAGTCATATCATGCAAAAAGTAAAGAGCAGAAAAAAAATCATTGTTCAATTTCTGTATTGTGTTCAAAATTGCTTTATTATAGAAGTCTCGAGTTGGAATCCTACACTAGCCAGTGCTTTTTCTAAAAGCAATAACAGTATGTAGATACAAGAGTGCATAAGCATACTAGCATCATAATCAATTCAGAGCGTATATTTTCCCCATAAATTACGTACTTAATGAATCAAGAGATGAAGCTTGCTGTGACTGAATTTTTTTTTTTTTACTTGAGATTGCAAACGTAAAAATGCAAACGTAAAAATAGGCTTTGGTTTCGTATAATTAAAATGTAAA
>JANSTP010268071.1:0-10627 GCA_025330745.1 Cladonema radiatum | reverse complement strand
ATTAATCTAACATAGAAATGTAATTTTAGTTTACATTAAGATCAGCGGGTAAAAATATCAAGATATTTAAAAATTTAGTGACTATTTTCTAAACCGAAATGACCGTAAAAAGTTGTTTCAGATCTTATAAACTTAAAAATTTTCTTCGTCGCCCAACCATGATGGGCGACATTTTTTCCACACCAATTTTGGCCGCACCAATTAAAAATAGCTTCCGCCGGACCTGGTGGTAACAAAAGATATTTTTTTATTAGCGCTATTCAACAACATTGATAGGACGGGTGGGATATTGTAGATTTAAATTTCTTTTTAACCATCCCATTAAAGTTATTTCCTAATTGGATAAGTGTAATAAGGTGATATGCATTTATGTATTGCCCGGGGCAATTATTAAAATTTTTTCATTTTTAGATGGGGCGTTTATTTGAGGAGAACATTCAATAGAACGGGGGCTTTTATTTGGTATATTATGGTAGTTTTTAACTTCACCTTATTCAACACTCCTGCTGGCAGTCTTGGTATTGTAACACTTCAACTATGAACAACTTTTTGCCAGTACTTGGTGGCATTGCATAAACTTTTACCAAGACACCTTTAGAAAAGAAATTATACCCAAATGTCCCCAATTATGTCCTCGGTTTCCATAGCAACAGTGTTTTTTCGGAACCTCAAATTTCGCAGATTTTTCAGACAAATATCGATTTTCTCACTCGTTTACGCAACCAAACTGTTATCAAGGATACTCAATCATGATATCTAGTCTATCTATTTGAGATATCAGCTGTAACAGTAAGGCAAAGTTTGAAACTTGGTCTAACATGGCCTAACTCGTTTTTCACGTTTGTGGGCGATTTGATGATGTCATCCCTTTTTTTTTTTGATGACGTCATCACATTCAAAATCATGCACAAGTGCGCAGAAAGGACTGAATAATAAGAGTACCAAAATTGATAGGTATGACGATGGTGGTTCTTACTTTACGAGAACTGGAAGTTCAAAGAAGCCTAGCAGTAGAGGTGTAACGAAGCAAAAACAAGCAATTTTCTGTAATTTTTTTGACGTTATCATTGAATCGTGTGACACTGATTCTTAATACTCTTATTTACAAAACATACTATTACCAACAAAGGTTTTCATAAAGTTTCGTTGAGACTAACTTACTACAAAAAATTTAGTTGTATGATCATTGAGGCATAGGTAACCACCAGAATTACAGGTGTGTTTTTCATGAACAACCTCCTTTTTAGGCCAACCACACCTTGTTGCTTCCTGGATAAGCTGAAAACCATCTTAATTTTGAAAGTAGAATGGTTTTCCTATACAAAAATGAAAAAATAAATTGTTCACCCAAAACTTGACACTTTTGCCTAATTTTACCTAGACTATTTACACAGACCTTAACTAAACTGTAGGATGTCATTGACGGATGGAGAAAATGTCTTGTCAAGCAGAAAAAGATTTCCTTAGATCATTAAAAAGAAAATCAATCGGGGCTGTTTCTTTGAAATTTGCAGCCTGACAGGTTACAGAACAAATTGGCTGACAGCTAAAAATTTCTTAAAAGACATAGTAAGCCGTCCATATATCTTTTTTTTCCCTCACTGAAAACAAACATTTTCTCAAAAAGAAATATAACTTATAGTTTTAATTTTTTTCTAGTATAAGAAAAAAAAATGAATGAAAAATTATTCAAGCACATACGTTTCTCCATGCTTTGGTTCTCTAGCCATTGTTAATGGTTTCCTAAAAATAAGAAGTAAAGGTTTCGAATAGAGCCAAAAAAAAACCTATTCTAAAATTTCTAGTTGCAGAAGTACAATTTGTTGAAATTAGTTATGGTCTAGGAAAAACATGGTCAAAAATGATCAAAGTAATTTAAACTTAGTAATGAATTTTCTAGACGCCACTAGCACGCTCTTAATTCAATACAAATAAAAGAAGTTGATCCGAATCTTGAAAAAATTATGTCCTTCAACACATCCCAACATTTGGGTTTTTTGATAATTTTTCAATGAAAAGGATTAGTTTTAAACACACCATGTAAAACCATCGAAATGAAAGTTGGCATTGAGTGTTTAGCTAAAAAGTTAACATAACAACTCAGCTCAAAACTGAAACTTTTCTTAAAAGACGGCTATTGTTAAAAAAACCCCGGTATATCTAAACATCATCATTAGAATCATGAATCTACCATTGCCACAGCAACAACAGGGCATACCAACAAAAAATTGCTATTTACAATTTCGATAACTTACATTTTGAGCCTTCTTAACAATGCAAAAATTCCATTATCCAAAATAATGTAACCAAAAGTGAGCAATATAACAACCCTTTGAAAGCCCATAGCTTTACAAGGACAAGGTTTTTTTATGCCAACTTGCAGTGTTGCACTTAGGCAGTGAAAATTTTTGCAGTAATGTTCTTTCAATGCCAAACACGTACTTTGGTAAAAGTATTTTTTCTGTCATATTTCTACTTTATATTTAATTTTAAGCATTTTGAATTGGCTCCGAAAAAAAGGAAATAGTGTAATACTCCTACCTCTCCCTATAATGAGATTTAAGTGACAAGTATCTGCGAAGTAAAACAATGCTTTAAAAAGCAAGACAAAAGAAAAAAAACCTTCAAAATAAATCCTATAGCTACCTAGCTTTCTTTTCCTGTGGCCTGACAAATATGAAATTATAACCTAGAATGTACTGCATCAGAACCATCATTTTTCTGTATGAGTACCCAATACATCCAATTGAAAGTGGCAGGTTTGAAATGGCTCTAAAAGAGGCACTGTCAAGGTTTGGGATTCTTTATTTTTGTCCACAATCAGGTGGAGCAGAAAATGGTATTCGCTGACTGATACCTAATATTCCAAAAATCTTATCTATTGCTCTGAAAAAAAAACTTAGTTTGTTTTTAACAAAATATTGATGTTTGTGAGCCACCATAATTTATTACTTCTCAACAGGTGTTTATTTATTATTCACAAGTTGATTTCAAGGCTGAAGAAAATGGATATTTCTGATGAACATCATGAATTATTTAGTTAAGATAACGAAATTATGACTTGACTAGCGTGACTATTACTTTTGTTACTTTAGTGTGTGGAAAAATTAGCTATGGGATTAGAGGTAGGTTGCATAAGCAGATATTTTTTGCTGCTTACATTGTGTGAAAAGCTTAGGGAAAATCAAAAAATGGTACAGTATAAACTAACCAAAATTTTGGCTAGAATACTTTGGTAGTTAGGGGTTATGATCATTCCTTTCTTTTTTCTTCAAAAAATGATAAAATTAAACCTCATATCGAATTTGGGTGTTATCATTGGCGTAACCAAATTATTCCTATTTCCTTTTCCAGCAACATGGGGAGTGTATAAGTTATTCCGAGTAGATCTAAAGAGAAGTACCAACAGAAGTGAGATTATTTACATACTGAGAATGAAATTGAATAAAAAATCCTTAAGGTTGGTACAGTAGACCTCTAAACAACATGACTATAAGTATATAGAGGCCTGATGAATGATTCATAAATAACAAGAAGAGATCTAAGCCATTCCAGCAATTCTGGTGGTTTCCTCAATTTATCAATTCCAAAGTCGAACTGACGAGTTCAAATATGCTTCCGTGAAAAAATAAAGCTATAGCACTGAAAAACATTATAGGACTTAATCAGAGATACTTTCAAAAACTTGTGAGAAGTAAGACTATGAAAGTTCTAGGGGTACAGCTTAAGTGATCTTTTCTGACAAGCAAAAGCAGAGGAAATATGAGAAACATGTTTGAAATAAGAAAATCTTCAGAAAAAGAAAAAGGAAAATGATTCATGGCACAATGGTGATAAGGACCAATGACTGCATGCCACATAATTAAAGCAACACTCATGTTATCTCAGTGACTATTTGCTGTCAAGTACAGTATCACCAAATGAAAAAGAATAGATTTGAGTGGGTTCACGATAGACATGAATAGAAGACACATGATGAAAAAACACAACCAAACATTGAAACAAATGAGACAAGTGTTTAGATGACTAACTTGGTATCAACCAGCTTAAGCACCAATGCTTTGTATAAGTAATTCCTACCTTGTAGTTCTACCACCACGCACTTCAGATTTTGTCAGATCATTCACCAAAGGTGATTCGGCAACAGCAGTCTGAGGTTCAAAAAAGGAATAATTTAAAACTTTTCAACCACAGAACATCCCTAGGAATAGTGTTTTACTGGTATGATTAATGGCAATTAATTAACTGGCATTTCACATGGAATCCTATGAATCAGAGATTCGTCAGAGACCAGTGAGATCAGACAGATCCTACAAAAGATGCTGGACAGAGTTCATAACAATTTAAATGCATACTGTATGTTTCGCCTGTCATTTGAAGCCGAAAAGCTTGAATTGAACATGTTGTAAATTATTGAGAAAAAATGAATAACTGATATAAATAATATCTGGAGAAAAAAAGAACTATGTCAAATAAAACTTTAATGCCTTTGTGAACTACAACATGCAGAAAATCTGATATTCAAACTTTCCAAAAAAAATTAAAAGACTTGAAAAATATGTAAATTTTATTGGAGTCCTGCTTATTGATTATAAATATAAGCCTACAAATATTTAAAAATAAAAAATTACATTCTTACTCTCTTACGCCCAATTTGTCTGGTTGGTCTCTTAACTGTCGATACTGAAAAATAGATCAAAGGTCAAAATAACAAAAAGTAGCAGATACTGTAAATAACTCAAATAATTAGAGAAAGAAAAATTATAACAAAAACTTGCTCTAATGATTTTAGTTCGAGATACTGTATGTCAGCACGGTAAAGCAAAACACTTAATAAAAAAACAAAAGGGAAATACTTAGCAGCCGGCATTAAAAATTTTATTATGAACTCCAAAAATAAGACGGACTGCAATTACCTAGCTACAGTTATCCGTTTATTCTCAAGGTTTTACAATAATAAAATTCGGAAAAATTTTCATGGAATTAAAAACTTTGAGCATTACGGGTAGAACTCTTATGCTTGTGACTTTAAAAGTTAAAACATAAAGCATTATCTTACTCTATTATTGTATATTCTTAATCTATTTGCCAACTTTCTATTGGTACTGTATAGTATAAACTCAATCTTTAAGAAAAAATGGTAGTTGCTTAGTCCTATGAAATACCCCTGCATAACAAGCTGTAGTAATTTCAAGCCTAAAAATAAGATTTAACAACCTTTTTAGACAGTTTGCTCTAACAGTAGTTTGAAATTATTCTATTTTATCTTAAATGAGTAAAAATTTGTGAACAAAAATTTTGCGAACAAAAAATTTTGCGATTTTGACAATAAAGGTTTACAATTACAAATTTTTGGGATTTTTGTGATGGCAATTTTGCGAACCGAAAAGATATTAATGTTTCGAGTCAACAAAATTCTGCAAATGGTAAAATAATAAATTTCTTGTTTATAACTGTTTTAACAAATTTTAAGGGTTTTTTTTATAAAACACAACAAGATGAACATATGCTTTGAACAAAAGGAAAAGCGTTTTTGTAAATCCCTATGGGGCTCTTTGTATATACATTTTTCGCTGCTTGCAGTATTTTTTAGATAGAAAATTTGTAGTTGTTATAATAATTTACATAGATGACATGACTATACTGTACCTCCAGTGAGAGGCGAAAGCTCGTCAAAAATTAGTCTTTATTTATAACTCCTCAAGTTTGTGATTAAGACTATTTGTGCTATCATTCATAGGTAACTTTTGTAGGCTAAAATATCTCCAACGTGCACTATGCGTGGAACATTTTTTCGGTCCTTTCGAGATTCAAGATTTCACGAGAAATAGATTTCGCAAACAAGGAGAAGGAAAATTCGCTAGACCCTAATTTTGCAAAACATTTCTAGGAAAATTAAGCATTCTGCGATTTTGCCAAAAAAATTGCGAAATCAGAAAATTTTACTCATTTACAGTATTTTGCTTTGTTAATGAAAAATAACCATAAGATCCTGTCTAAATTTTGTTCTGTATAGTAGTAATTATATAGCATTATAAGACTGGAGTTCTTTTCACCAGTTATACAAAATCAAAATTTTCTACATTTTTTCCAAATTCAGTTTACTTTAATTTCAGGAAAAAACAGGGGACTGGGAAAACAATTATACAACAAAAGAAATAATGACAGCGTCTTTTATTTCGTCTTGGTGACATATTCGTACAAACTGGGGATGCCAAAAAGAATTTTCAAAACAAGGCACGGTCATTCAGTCGATGGAAACACTATGGCAATATGTGCAGTAGTGCTTCTCCTTGTAAAATTATGAAAATTAAATAATACAGTACGAGGTTAATACACAGGGGTGCACTAAGTACAATTTTGGGTGGTAGCTACAATTTGTTGAGGTGAGAAAGTCAAATGAAGTTCTAAAGAATAAAATCAAAATTAATAAAATAAACAAACAAACAAAAGAAAAAACAAAGTCAAAACAAAATATTTCTTTCAAGCTACTGGAAAACTAAAGCTTCAAAATTGGCGCATTTTGCTTTATTTTAATTTAATAGGAAAGTATTTTTTTCAGTTGCAAATAAGAATCTTATTAACTTTAAATTTGATGGCTAATATGTGGTCCAATTTTTTAAACCACCTTTTTAGCTGAGCTACCAACAAGCAAGTATTAATACTTGTCACTGTATTAAATTCCATCTATTATATTACTGTAAAAAAGTTACGTACTGTATGACAAGTCTTTGGAATGGTGAGAACTGGATTGTTTTACAATGCATCTTCAAGTACATAAACACTAAACTACAGCTACCAGCAACATATTTTTGGCAGCATTTTAATGACTTTTAATTAGACAGAGTAGCAAGAGTATATTCAAAAACAACAAAAGTATATTCAAATTTTCACGTAGTGCCAGTTCAATTCAACAGTTTCGGTTCCATAGGCCTTGTCAATTTTTTTGATCTTTCTACGAGGTGTTACCATAAACAAATATGTCAATCAGTCTGTCTGTATCAAAACGATTTTATATCTTCTACAAATGAAAGGGCCTATAATTATTTCTTTGGGAGAAACCTGAAAAGGAGACCTGGCCATAAGGAGATACTAGGCAAATGCTTATCACCCTCCACAAAGAGTTTCAGGCATGTGTTTATACGTGCTTTTACAAAAATACTCATTACCATGGCAAGTTATTCATTAATTCAGGTGTGTGGGAGTCGCACCCCTGAAAGAATTCAGGTGAGTGTGAAGGTGCGCAAAACCTTATCTTATGACAAGACCTGGAAAAGACTTCTCTGGTAGCCTCTTTTTTTTTTTTTTTTTTTACTCCAAATTACATTTACACAGAATTTTAACGTTCTTCTTTGTATTCTCTTGATGTTCCTAAATATTTTGAATCAATAGTATAGGGAATTTTCTCCACATGATCAAGACATTTTCAAAGCAAAAGAGGCAATTTTAAGGACCCTGTCTGCATTTACCAAGGTTGGAAACAGATGGAACACTGTATACAAATTGCAGAGGGTTGTTTTTGCCTGTAAGCTCTAAAAACCAGAAATAGTGTTGCGTACTAACTGAATAACCCCCCTCTCCTGTTGAAAAAGAGATTTTGCATAATTATATAAAATATTGTTTCTTGTGATGAATATGTATGAATCTCCTTTAATAGGAATAAAATGATACTAAAATGTCTAGATTTCCAATAAGTTTGTGTACAAATTTTCGGTAATATCATCTCTTCAGCAGAATGGAATAATTTACAGTTTAGCAAAAATATAGTATCACTGATGGTATCACTGATGGTATAAACCTGATAAAAAACAAAAAAAAAATTCCTCTGAAAAAAATGAAGTTCTCATTGTCTTCCTTAGGGAAAGTAAGTTTGGTAGAGTTATTTCAGCAAATTTATAGAATCGATGAACAATATACTTGAATTAGTTTCACCAAATCTTATTGCTAAAAATTCACAAACATTAATTCCTGCCAAATTTTATCATTTTTATAAACTGTTGGTAATCACATTCTTCTTTGGATTCAAAAATTGTTTCTCGCACGACTTAAATTTTTAATATTTTCATTTTTCAATAAATCTCATCCATTGAAAAACAGTCGCTCACACTATTCACTAAAATTAATCCCCACGACCAAAATGAATGCTTCATCAAAATAAATTCAGCCAAATGGTGCTCAATTGGTGAACTGGTTCATAACATTTACCAATGCACAAATTTTCTTGTGCTTCTTTCTTTTTGTCAGAATTTTTTTTCTGTAACCTATAAATAATAATCAATAACCCTGTTTGTAACTAAAGACAATGGCTACTATACCTGAACACACAAAAAAAAGACGTGAAAAAATAGAAAAATATTAGAATACTTACGTGGTAGCACTGTATTATCCAACTGAGCAGTACTTCTATGGAAAAAAAAATAATAAAGAAAAATATCAACACTGAGTACTAAATATATTATATCATACACAGCATATCTTTTTAATTCATGTTAATCTCACCTTCCTTTTTCAAGATAACTGAGATCGGAAATTATGCTTAATTTGCTTGAAAGACATTGTTTAGCTAAAAAAGACCCCTGGTTAGTGTAAGAAAAGTTTTAATAACATTTACAATAAATGTTACTAAACTTTTTATCCAAATATATGGTGAGAACCTGACTTATTTAATAACGCAGTTTATAATACTAGCAGTGCCTTTTCTAGAAAGTTTAGGTTGGGTTTGATTTCTATAAAATGGGCATAAAGTGCTCAGGTAAAACAATGAATTTTCATAATTTTTGTCTGTTTCCACTTGGAAAGAGCACAAAGTTTGAATATTTAGGCAGGGCAGCGTCCGATATCCGGACTTATAAAAAGCCTAAAACAGGCCCTGACCAGAGTAATGTAGTTTATAATACCAGAGTATTCTGGTTACAACTTTTGATGATAAAAAAGGGATATTGGACAGAGATATTCAAGAAGTAAAAAAAATGAAAGTCAAATATCTTGAGAACAAAAAGTCAGATTGAATAGAAACAAAAAGGAGTGTTCAACATTTTCATACGCCTTCTCAGTAACCAAACATGTATTTACATTAACACACATTATTACGTAATTCCACCTATATTTTTCAAAACATTTCATACACTTTAATGGAAACTTGACTCCGCATTGACTTAAGTAAATAAGGTTAGTTAATTAATTAAACAGTCCTGGTGTCCTTACTCTTAGGTACCTACTACAAGGGGATGTCGATTAAGAAATTGGGAGGTGGGAACCTTTTAAAGAAATTAATAAGCAAGGCGAGGGGCCTTTATAAATGGAGGGGTATGACCACGAATGTGTAAAAAAAAACAGGTTTGCATATTATTTGAAGAGTTCTGTGATTTAAATGCCCAGAACTCTTCAAGAAACAATCATAAAAATAATCATACAAAATCACAATCATATAACAATCAATTGGAGACTCTGTTTTGTCAAAAAATAGATGAGGCACCTGCTAGTAACAACTTCTGAATAACATTTTCTAGACAGCACGAGGCGACATTTTCTGACAAAATGAGGAAAGAAGCTCATAGGAAAATCACAGAAAATTTAAGAAGGCAAATTAAAAATAAGTACATTCCAATTATATAAACCTTACTTATCTGGTAAATTTTCAACGGTGCTCACATTTAAAGCATCTGTGACCTGGAAAAGCAAATAAAAGTAAAATAAGGGTTAAAATCCATAAGCATGACCTATTATAATAATGACAAATACACTACCACTACAAAAAAGTAGACTATAGATTTGCCCAAGAGTCAGGGGGAACGGTGCACTCTAGTACAGTATTTTGTAATTAATTTAAGTAGTTTTATCATCTTCAATCAGCTTATGATATGATTATCCTACACATGCTGCATTAAACTGAAAAACATTTTGAAGTTTATCCAAGTAATAGGTGGACCAAGAAGTACAGTAATGCATGCAATATAAACAAGTATATAAAGCAATTGCATTACTATCAGCGAAAAGAGAGGGATGGATTGTTAGTTCTAATATAATATATTATCAGAATATTGATAGAAAATACAAATCCAAAAAAAGTTTGGTGGTGGGTGGGGGGCTCAAGGGATGAAAAATTTAAACAGCCTTGGAATTTCATATAATTATGCCTTGCTAAAAATGCAACCTAAAATTGCTGAGGTAAAAAAAAAAAATTGCATTGTGCTTTAGCAATTTACCTCAGTAATTACTTCAATTATTTCAATGAGTATTAAAAATGTGCACCTTTACTAATTTTGCAAGTCTCAAAAAAGTGAAAATGGTTGCCACAGAGAGCAAAAGCTTTCTGAAAACCTCATTTCAGCATGTATGGGGAAAGGTTTAACTTTGACACATTAATTGTTCGTTCTACTCAAAACAAATTCTGCAGTAAATACAGTAAGTTGAAAAACAACCAAAGTTTATACAAGAAAAGGAGTTGGTTGCTCAGGAAAACAATATTTCCATAGTATGAATGGGTATTAGTTACCAAATATGAAAAGGCGAGGAAATACTAATGCATAAAATTTAGCGAGATCTTTCGAGAACTGCTGTTCACATTTTCAAGCTATGTACTGTTACGTATTTTCTTGAAATATTGATACTTAAATTTATATTTTAA
>JANSTP010268060.1:0-10627 GCA_025330745.1 Cladonema radiatum | reverse complement strand
GCAAGGGGTAGGTCCACTTAGAACCAGTAAAATCAGTTCTAAAATAAAGCACACATTTAGGTCAACTTGAAAACACTCAATTTTTGGCTTAAAATAGTCCTTAGATTTCTAAAAATGGGTCCAATTTCATCAAAACAGTCTTTTTCACTAAATTCCAGGTGGAAATCATGATTTTGACCCCCAGCAGAGCTCAAAATTGCAAAAAATAAAATTCAGAGACAATTAAGTTCAAAAATATTTGAGACAAACTGAGAAATTGGCCTGTTTTCAGACTTTAGTTTCAATTTTAACATGTCAGTTTTCAACAACAAAGTTCGGAAATGGCATTTTTGGCGATCTCCCTGTAACGCCACTTGGAAGGGCTTCAAAAACGCCCTAGATAGGCGTTGGGTGGATTTCACCCATTCACTCAAGAGCCCAAGGCTCAATGCTCATATAGATAAATCGCGCAATAAATCGCTGTCTGTGAAAGTAAGAAATTATCTGTTTTCTTTGGCTTATGGTGCCAATTTTCACTGAAAAAGCCTACAATTGTCTCATAATTTTTGTGCATAATTGTACATATAGAATCTCGAAAAATTAAGAAACTTTTGGAACTACATTATATAACTATTTTTCAAATAAGAAACTTTTTTCATACATATTTACATTTCTTTTTCCGTGGCAAAAGCATAGACTTATATAGAATACAATATATAAGTCTATGGGCAAAAGCTGTAAGCCATCATCGTTTATCTAAAAGAAGTCATTGCATTGTAGAGATTACTGACAATATGACTACTGTGTATGACTACTGTATAGTTGATATTTGTTGACATTTTGTGTTGTGTTCATACATATGACTACTGTATACTTAATATTTGTTAAGTTTTTGTGTTGTGTTCAAAATTAAGAAATTAAGAAATATTTAGAACTATATCACTCATTGGATGAAAATTTTTATCAAAAATAATTAGAAACTGATTAAGAAACTTTTGGAACTAGCCCCTCCACCTAGTTTCTTATAAAAAAAAAAAACGTGTAATATACTTAAGAAGTTTCAGAAAAAAATTAAGGATGGTGAAGTTATTACAATATAACAAATATATAACTTGGGTATATCTTTGGCTTTATAAATAAGATTTAAAATACCTGGAATGAGGTGACCCAAAATTTGAGTCCTTGAATTGATTACATTTATCTCTGTGCTCGTGTTTAGTAGCTACTACAGTTAGTCTATAGGAAGAAGGGTCGAAACTACTGTAGTGCTATAGTCTTTATGTATATCATAGGCCTTTGATGTGTCAATATGGCAATTGGACCTATGTTTGGAAATAGAGTCTTCATTTTTTCAAGGCAATCTTAAAATGTTTGGGACCCATTTGATTTTTTGTTGGCTAGTATATATGTTCTGTTTTCTCTTTTATTCACTGGTTGTCAGTGAAGATTAATAAATATATATAATATTTGATTAAATATGATTTTCCTTTATTTATCTGCTATATATATTAATTAAGGAAAAAATATTTTGCAGGAATTTAATTCCAGTTTATCAAAAAACATACTTTTCACAGGAATTTAATTTTGCAGTTGCCAGACTTTTTAATATTGACGGGAATTAAAAGTGCCAATGTTTAGCAAATTGAAACAGTTTAAGGTAACATAATACTCAAGCAGAAAATTTAGTAAATGCTAACTCATTTGTGGCACGCTTGACATTAGCGATTTAAGTTTGGCTGGACGGACTTAATTTGCATTTTCCAATAATTTACAGAAATTTTGCTAAATTTGTCAAATGTAGATACTTTATTGCAAGAAAATTTTGCGGGATGAAAATTTCGTGGTCGGGATATAAAAACCGAGAAATTAAAATGCTGCGAGAAATGGAATTAAAGGTCAACCTCGAAATTAAAACGCAGCGAGAAATTATTTTTAGGGCAGCCGCAAAAATTACTTTACAGGGAGAAAGTTTCGCGAGGAAAAAAAATGCGAAATTTTCGGGATTTTCTTTTCGCAAATTGGCGATTAAATCTATTTCGCATGAAATAAACTTTTGCATGCGATTGGAAAAATGAATTTTGCATGGAATAAACTTTTGCAATTTTCGATTTTTGTGCAATAATTTTCACTATATTTTCAGAATTTTGATAAATAAAACAGAGATTTGTATACATCAAACATAAATTTTTCTTTTAAATCAGAATATTAGTTTTTATAAATATTTTTTACAAAAATCTGCAATTTAACTTTTGCGAGCGACTTCCTAGGCCAACGGCCAAAAAATGTGAAAACGTGAAACTTTCTCCCCGCGAAACTTTCTGCCTGTAAAGTAAATGCATAAAAGCATTTACTGATTTTTGGTGGAAATATAAATTAAATCAAAATTCTTTCTCTATTGTATTAAGTCGGGTAATTAAGGGACAAAATCAATAAATCCTTTCTTTAATTGCAAACAATAGCAGCTGATATTATAAAATCATGTTGATCTTTTTCCTATAAGAACACCTTTCAACAGTGCCAAGTAACGTTTTGCCAAAATCTTTAGATTTTATTTAAAATGATCATAAACGTGTCCCATTTTTACCCCACTATTTGGGGTAAATATGGGACAGGCCCGGAGTAATAAAGAGACACCCGGCATACAGAACCCACTTTGCATTATTTTTACTTATGTTAATGATGTTATTATATTTGACCGATGTAAATTGAAATGACCGAAAATGATATTATAAAAATATGAAAAATAGCTACTGAAAATCAATATTTACTGTTTCGATAATAAAAATGGAGTGTTTTTCATAAAATTTCATTAAATCGGTTAAGATAGGTCCAATTAACTTTTTTTATGTTTTAGTAACAAAAACACTTACTATACACAGCTATACTTCTCGTCAGCAGTTATATCTGGCTGTCCCGTAATTACCCCACTGGTAAGGATTTTCGATGGGGTAAATAAGGGACACCCCTTTGAAGCAAAATGGCAATAGGATAATTTTCTTTACATCACTTGAAAAATACAATGTTATAATGGCTATATCCTGTGTTAAAATATTGGAGAAAAAATTCTCTTGACAACAATTTTAAATGACAAAAATTCATTTTAAAATTATAAATTTGAAGTTTCTCGACACTTGAAAAGATATCAGACACAAGTTGAGAAAAATCCAATCACATTCATTCAATTCATTTTAATTTATTTCTTCAGACTTGATGGTTAAAGGCTATGTCCACTCATTCATATTTAATATTCTGGTTGAAATTTGGGCACGTCTCTTATTTACCCCACAATTTTAAGTGTCCCTTAATTACCCCACTTGACTATACCATAAAACGTTCATTTTTTCAAACTACCGTTGTTAAACATAGGACATATTTACTAATATATATATAAATTTAAACAGGGATTTAAGATGCCACGAAATCATACTTTTGATTCAACCGTGAAATTAAAATGCCGCGAATTTAGCAGTTTTGCTTTAACTGCGAAATTAAATTGCCCTCAAAATTTTCATGACGCGAAATTTTCTTACAATAAAGTAAAATTTGCTAAATTATGTCAAAATTTACTTGCAGGTTGACTCAATTTGTCAATTTTTGCAAAGACAAAATTTTGCAGTTTTTGGCAAAAACTGTGAGGTCCTTTTCCCTTAAAGGTAATGTACGCTTCCCAAAAAGAAACAAAAATTAATTTCCTTTTGCACTGTAAAAAAACAATATCAAGATAAAAGGTAATAAATCTGCAACAAAGGACCAAAACTCTCAATTTAATTTTTCTCAAATTGGCTGTCCGCCATTCTTGTCAATCGCCTTGCCGAAAAAAATTTTGAAAAAACAACAGAAAAAAAGTTGAAACATAAAACAATAGATAATTACTGTTTTGTTAATTGCGTGAAGTAACAAAAGTGTAATTACCGTACACATGTTTTACAAAGTGCTTTAAAAAAGGAACGCGATGACATCATCAATAATTATTCAGATAATAAAAAATTATTTTCAAACGCTAACAAAAAAAAGTTATGGAAAGAAATAAAAGTGCTGCTTCTGGTCTTGATAAACGTATGTAAGAAATTTCCTTATTAAATTATGCCTTCCCATGCTTATTTGAAATGATTGAGACAATATTTTTCTGAAGCGTACATTACCTTTAAGGGTATTCTTTTTTAAATTATTTTTTTTAAAAAAAATATTTTATTTCAGTTGTTAATTTTCTTGAATAGAAAACGATGCATAAAAGTTATGTCAAATAAATAGGCTTAATAAATTTAGGCTTAATAGGCTTCATAAACACCTTCCAGGAAGAAATTGTTTGCAGAAGAAGCTCCCTTGTGGAAGAAACCTTTGCAGAATTTATTTTACAGATTTTGTGCAAATGTGCAAAATAATTTGGCTAAATATGGGACATGTCTGCGGTAATAAAGATACACCCCATTTGATTAAACGACTTTGCATTAATTTTGATTGATGTGAATGATATGTTATGTAGCTAATTTCTGCAAATCGCGCACAGTCAAAAAGATTGGCAGAATTTAACTCCATGAAAGTAGGGTAAATTCACAAAAGTAAATTATGTGAAATCAATTTCTGTGAAAATTTCTTCTCTCAGAAATTTCTTCCCTTAAGGTATATCGTACTAAAATGTCAGAGAAAAAACCCTTTTCAAGGGAATTTTAAATGACAAAAAATTCATTTTAAAAACATGAATTTGTTGTTTCTCAAAACTTGGAAAGAAACCAGACACAAGTCGAGAAAATGCAGATAAAGTTCGCCCAATTTGTTTTAATCTATTTCCTCACTCTTGATGCTGTAAAGCTATGTCCAAGTATCAATCATATTTAATATTTGGGATGAAATTTTGGTCTATCCCATACTTACCCCAAAATTTTGCATGCCCCTAAATTATGCCACTTGACTATACTTACTTTGAAACATTAATTGAGTTCTAATTTTCAAAGAACTCGTTTTATTTAAGGCAGCCAATAATAATAATAATATATTTTAACCATCTGAAGCATTTACATAATCTCAAATCTGAGTGGTCATGGATGCAGGTGAGCTCAATTGTTGACAAAATCTAATAGCCCCTTATTAGTGCTAGCAAGTCATGCAGATGAAAAAAACTTATGTGATTTTTTTGTAAAAATTATTTGATATTTACAAATGTTTTGATTCATATGAAGCCCTGTTTGAGGTCTATAGGAAAATTTGAGTTGTTTTACAGTGTTGATTCCACTTTACGAAAACAATTTGTTTTTAGCCTTGTTTATATTAAAGTGTTTCACCCAGATTGAAAGTACTTTTGTTACATGATTGATCTTGCTGAATAATCAGCAAGGTTGAAGAATAAGAAGGAATTTTTGATAGTCTTTTCTTATTGCTTTTTCACTAGCAATTCTTAACCCTATCAGAAACTATAGCATCAAATGATCACTTTCGTAAAAAATATTGGAAAATTTTAGTGAATCATTCTTAACTGTATGTTGCTAAGGGTTAAATGCCATTTTAAGGATATTTTACAAACATTCCTCTCCATATCCACCAACCTCCGTAGCTCAATTGTTTAGAGCGTCAATTCTATATATTGAAGATCTAGGTTCAAATCCTGGCAGAGGTAATAATATCGATTGAAGTTATTTATTGCATGAAAATTTTTTGCTTTCTCTTTTAGGTTTTTCTAATTTTTTTAAGATATAAAAGTAATTTTCGAGCGTTTCGAATAAAATGGAGATAACACGAAGCCGCTTATTATGCACTTTCATTCCATGGCCTTATAATAGATAATCAAACCAAAAATACACGAGTATTTTAAGAAATTTCTTGCTGCGCGGAAAATTGATAATGCATGGATTATATCCTACGGTAAAATATATTGGTGTCATTGATATTGAATTCGAAATGCACGTTCATGGAAAAAAATAACAAAAATGGAAAAAATAAAAAAAGGCAAAACTAACCCCTACATTTCCTTAAAAGCTTCGCTGCGTACTGTATGATCAACTTTATGCAATATCTCAACACAGAAGTTCATTAGAGAATTGGGATTTTACGAATAGAAACTCTATTCTTTGCAAATTCAGAATGAACGAATAAGATTTGTCTTTACAAAGACCTTAAAAAAGCCTGAAATTCCATTAAAAAAATATTTTCAAAAAATACAAAAATCAGAATTAATATTTGAGGTATATATCAGTAGCTCAGAGCTTAAAAAGTATCGAAATTCCTGTCATTGCAGAGTGTCCGAGGCATATAGAAAAATATTAATGGGATGATGCATTAGTAAGTAAGGTCGGTAGAGGTTTCTAGCAAAAGTATTTGTGATTGACTTTTAAGTGTAGTTCTAATTGGTAAACAATTTTGCTTAAGCTGTTTATTATTCTTGCGCTCCCTCGGCTTAATGTTTTAATCCAATAGCGTTGGTCAAAGAACTACACTTTTCCAATTCTTATTGAATACATTGTAGTTACTACACCTTTTCCGAATTCCCTCTCCTATGACTTCGCTGATGGCTTTCAACAATGTCTTGACGGTATGCTTTTAGAAGATACCATTTCATAATAGGCTTGATTTATGATTAGTTGAATGTCTTGTTTAGCCCAATATTGTTTCTAAATAGATTTGGCTATGTTATTTTCAAATTTTTTCATCTTATTCCTGTGAGCCACATGTCTCCCCTGCATTTATTTGCCAAGTAATTTTTTTCAGGAAGTGCAGAGGGAATGACATAGGACGGACATAGAAGCAGAAAGGAAGAACAGGAAGAAGTACATAGAAGTACAGTACACAACAACACATTCTACAAAAATTAACATTTGCATAAAGATTTTGCGTGCAGTCGCATGCATTCATCTTAAATGGATACTTTCTTCAGAAAGGAAAGAAAACTGGAAAGTTCAGAGGGCGAGAGAGTATTACTAATTTATTTATATCCAATACCTACCGCTATCTGAGTATCAAACATGTTTTACTATATATAATCAATATTTTAAGTTCTACTAATAGGTCTACTTGGTGACATTTTGGGGCAAAGTAAGAACAATCTTTTTGGAAAATCTCTGTGAGCAGCAATTATTCTGACAAACATGATATGATAATGTTCGATTTGGAAGAGAAAACTAAAATATTGTTTGTTTACTTTTAAAAACCAATCAAGTTATCTTTTTTTCAAGACATCGTTTTACTCGCAAGTCTATTGGTAGTTTTTTATTTTAAGGACCTTTTTAATTGGTAGATTCTTTCAACTTGTCAATCATCTGAATGCATTGTTTTATGGACCAATGAAAATGGTTGCTTCATTTTCTTGCCGTAAAATGATATGAGTTTCTTTGCTTGAGTCGAACTAAACACTTTTCTCCCCCTTCAGTATTTTTTTACTTTGACTTCTCAAACTGAAACTTGTAAGAAGAGAGAAGAGTTTAGCTACGCTAAACTATTGTTTCAGTGGCATAGGGAGGCCCTAGTACACTGTCAATTTTTTCTAAGAAACTACCCGGCCCAGTCAAAAATTAGAAATTTCGGTCAGATTTCTTAAAATTAGCCTAAAAATTGACAGAGCTCACTGAAAAATTTTAATCATTTTGACAAACCAGACTAATCGTAAATGTAAAGCTCAGTAGCGAGTTTCCCAAGTGATAAGTTTCCAGGAACCCGGATGAGAATGCCAAAGTTTAATTTGCCAGATGATTTTTGGGTTTTTCACCAGGTCACGAAGTAATCCCCCCGGTTGAAATCTTCAGCTAAGTCTCAGTCAGATTCTTCAGCCAAATCTCACTCAAGCCTATCTTGCAGTAAAATTCTTTTTGCAGTCCTCTGATGAGTTTATTGATTTATTCTTTTGGTAGACGGTGGCGAATGAAAGTAAGGATGAAAATCTTGAAGCGAGGTTATTAGAGAATGGTTTCTCGATAAACGACGTGTTTTCAGGTATTGCCTCTATGCTAGATGCATGAAATTATTCCCTAAAATCTTGATTCTTTTAAAACATGAGATTGCGAGAAACGAGAACTCGTTAAAAAAAAACACCCATTATTGCTATAGATACTCTGCCTTAAACATCAATATTTAAAATTTCAAAATTAAGCAAAACTCTCAAAATTCAAATTCAAATTTTTTACTGTCCAGGGTACAAGTTCTCGTGATTATGCTTCATCTCACGGCATATGACCGGAAGAATACTCAAACCTGCAATGCTTCCCTAAGGTTTAACTTTTCGTGACGTAACGGTCGGCATAAGCTAAACAATAGCGGCGACGTTATTATTTGACCAACGTCGTGCTTTATTAACATAGCCGAATGTTCAATATTAATAAATAAGAGATCAGAATTTTCATTTCATCAGATATATATTACCGACAGATATTCGTAAAATTAACAGAAATGAGCCTTGGTAATGCATTATAGTTTATAGGATATAAATAACAGATAAAACACCATATTGGTAAATATAAGCCGCCCTCGAATGGTAACCGCACGTAAAAAGATAAAAATTAAATAGAAACTGCGGTTTCTATTCGAGAAAATACGGTACCAATTATGACGATAGAGTAAAATGATAACGTCACTACATTTTCGGTCTAATAGATAGCCAAAAAGCAAATGTTAGCGTTTAGGTTGATATCAACACGTACTTAGGTACCTGAGTACGTCTTGGTTGATGTTTTAGAGGAAAAATTTTGGTTCTCATTGGTTTCGATCAAATCAAAATTTGAATGGTCAAGTGAAAAATGGGAAAGTTTTTTTTAAAACATTCATGTCACAGGAGACGTAAAAGATTTAAATTCTCATAAACTAATAGAAATTATGTATCAGATAAATAGTAGAACGTTCTGCTTGCTTTCGATGCGATTTCACATTATCTGTAGCAAAATGAGGCAAGAAGAATACATATTTTTAACTGAAAATTGCACAGTTTCAACTTATGTCAGAAATGACGTTATAGTGACGTAAGCGTTAATTTGCAGATATTTCACCCAAAATTTTTGAAATCCTCGATAAATTTCCTTAAGAAACGACCATCAAAACAATTTTAACATCAAACCCCGACCACCTTTCATAAGCCACCGGACGAATTGTGCAAATGCAGTACTAGTTTTTGTCCTCTCTCCCACTAAAAACTATTCATGGCGGTCCATTTTGCTTTAGATAAAACTTTTAGATCAACTTTTTAAATCACCTGGGAAAGAAAATGATACTATTAGTTCTCTAGAAATAATTGTTGTCTTTATTTTTGTACCTCGTTTTGCACCCCACTCTGCGCCCTCAGTTACACCCGCAATTGAATCAACATATTCGGCGCTCGTAACTCAAAGTCAAGCAATTACATATTTTGCTGGAACACCAAAAACTTTTAGTTCATTAAAATTCAGTATATTTGGAACCCATTGATTTTTATGAATCAAATGAACATGTCGTCCATAAAACGCTTCATTATCGTTCGCGTATAGTTTTGCACTATCATCTGTTTGAGATATCAAAGCAAAAAATCTCCTCGATTTATATTCAATGATAATTTTGAAATCATTTATTCTGTCAAGAAGTACGCTTTCTCTTCTTGGTAATATTTCTATGTAATATATTCGATAAACTGAAAGCAGATCCAGGGACAGCCATGGATTAACCTCATTCTCGGAGTGGCAGAATGTGTCTGGATTTTTATCGATACAAAATTCTGGTGGCCATTCTGGATATCCTGAGGATAACTGTATCTTCTTGCCATGTGCAATATTATCCATTGCGTCTAAAGAGAGAATGATTTTTTTTTTTTTTAAAATAAACAGATTCCCAACTATAATTCATTCTCACGTATTTCGAATTCCAATAATGACCTTATCGGGGAAAACTTCGTCGGGGAAAAGTGACGAAATTTTTCTAGCTTGACGAAAATTATCCCCGACGATAATTTTCCCTACAGTTATATTTATCTACAATGGACGAAAAGTTTCCCCGACGAAGTTTTCCCCCATAAGATATCTAAATCGAACGAATTAGGTTGCCGTCAAATTAGGTAGCGTTAATTAAATAAGTTTTTTGGGAGAAAATTTACGCCGAAGTGCCTTTTTTAAAAACTATCTTTCTTTCAATCAAATTACTGTTACATTATTATTATTGTTTGTTTTTTCGTTTTTGTTTTTTTATTTTGTATTAAATGGCTCTTTTTTCAAAACTTATATGCTTAAAACATTACTTATACTTTGTAAATTTACCCTCGATGAGAAATCAGGGTTTTCAAACTTCCATGAAAATTAGAACTGAAATTTCTTTTTATTAGAAACTGATATTACTAAATTAGGTGTTTCAATATATAAAGGTTTCTCAACAGACTTAACTTGACAGACTCGACATACTTACAATTTTTGCATTCGTAGCCTTTTTCATCACATGTATCGAAACATCCTTGAAAATTCGTGCATGGTTTATGAAGTTCACAATTGGGCCCATTCTAAAAAGAATGATTGTATATTAATAATATTGGTAAAAACAACTTTCTTAAAAGGCAAAAACATTTTCAATATTTCAATCTTAAATGGTATGCCATAGGAAAGATTATCAAAGTGAGATTGTCGGCGCAGTTAACTACATACAGTATACTCTCGATAAGTGGAACCTCCATGGGACCGGGAAAAACTGTTCCACTTATCGAATGTTCCACTTATCC
>JANSTP010268049.1:0-10628 GCA_025330745.1 Cladonema radiatum | reverse complement strand
AATTTCGAGAAACATTTGAAAAACCTTTGTAGAAAATATTTTTTGTTAGAGCATAGACGTGGTTAGAGTATACAGAGGACTCTCGGTAGCTTAAACCCGAGATTAATTGAATCTTTTATTTCGTCTCTTCATAGCAAGTTAAACTAAATTTCTATCCAATAACTCAAACGTTTGTTATTCCGAACTTATTCATAGGTCCCATAGGAAAAGGGTTTTGAGAGAATTTACTAATTTCAAAACATGTAGCAAAGATAAAACGGAAAAATTTTTTCGCCAATTCTGAAGGTCATGTGAACAACACTCGAAATTGTTCTTTCAGAGTATAACCACGTACCTTTTATTTTAAACAAACTCGAACTATCAAGTAATTGATCGCATTTGGGAATCCCCGTAGATCCGATGACGTTGCTAGGTTGATTTATTGTCAGTACGCATCCGTTTGAAGTACCAATTCGAAAGTACTCCTGTACATACACAATCTGAAGCAATGTTCCCTGTCCAATCTTAAAGTTCATTGCTTGATTGTCATCGTTAACGATAAGTGCCATGCCGTCTTCCGTTTTGTACCTGCAAGAACTGAAGAAAAATGCATTGATAAATGCCTGAAACAAAATACCAATATGCTCCTTTTTTAAACATGGCAGGCCGTATTAAAAGTGAGTTTTTACAAATTTGATAGTTTTAAATGTTTTACCAAATACTTGCTTTTAAAACTTTAAAATTTAAAAGAGTGTCACAAAAGTTTTTGTCTCTATCTTGTTTGACAAAAATTTCAAGATTCGAAATTCCTCGAATTTTCTTTATTACAGCATTCTTCTTATGGGAACGCAACTTTGTATAAATATGCCAAGAGATTAAGGAGAAAGAAAAGGAGAAGAAGAAGAAGAAGAAGAAGAAGAAAAGAAGTCTTCCAAGAGACAAGGGGTTGTAGGGGATTGGGGCCCAAAAATCAGATTCTATGCTATCAGATACAGGCTCTCATTTGGGAGTAGCCATTAGAAGGAAGGGCGTAGTCACCTATTTTTACATGATTAGGTCCCAAGATAGCGTTTCTGTAAAGTCGTCAAGTTTTATGGCCTTTCTTAGTTTTAGAGTTTGCCGAAAAAAATCTACTGAGGGAAGGAAGTAGGATTGGAACTGGGTTAAATAAAAACCAAGGCCTACGATGGTGTAAAAGTTTGAAAAATATTAGCTCCAACGTGAAGACTTAAACATCTAAAATATTTAGCAATAAGCTTAAAAACGCTGAGTAAGCAAATCAATTTATAACACCGTTCCTAAGAAAATTAGAATAATACTAACTTGGTTCCTATGATGCATTGGAATTCCAATTGTGTACCTTCAGGCTCAGAGCAAATGTAACGATTTTCTTCAGCGAAAAAATAACAGTCTTCATTGTAGAGTAATTGCACGTATGTTGACTCATTGAGAAAATTTTTTCCTGAGCTATAAGATTTAGAGAAAGAAAAATTCAATAACTATTTAACAAAAATATTAGGTCAAGGTTGGGACATTTAAAATTCTCTCTTCCTCGCCTAACCATCAATATCAATACCTTTTAATCTTTAGAGGCTGTTCATTTGTCAAATTGCGACCCAACGTTTTAGGTGGCCAGGTTGCAGTCCTCAAATTGATACATTAAAAATAACTTAAGAACTGAAAATTTTTAAAAATTTAAAAAATTAAATTTAAGCAAAAAAAAGATTGAATACAAAACTTCCTTTCCTAATTCTTTTAAAGAACGTCAAAAACAGACCACCAAATTTTTTTTTATTATTATCCAGAAAATTAATATACATTTTTTAAGGGCGGAAAATGGCAGATGAACTATATGTTTATTTAATATTTTCGTACTATAATAAAAATGGAATTCTTTTTATCTTTTCCAATCTATTAAATCTATAAGTGACCATTTACAAATCGGGAACAAGGACCCAACTAAATTTTGGCAAGTCTTGGCGAGAATGTAGACTATTTTCTGATATAATTTTGCTTCAAAAAGAACAAACAGCCGCGTAAAACATCCAGGCAACGCGGCAATGCAAAACTTTAGAAAATAGTAGTTTCAACGAGCAATACTTTAAGCATATTAGACTTTCTTTAAGTCGTTTTTAGCACAATTTTCGAACGCTGGTGTGGTAAGGAATTTACTCAGGTATGGTAGTAGCGCTGCTTTATATGCGGCGATTTTTGTTAGTGGTTTCCTTATTATCGTTTGTCAAAAGTGGACTAGAGCTAGTCCAAGAGAATATCGGATGTCAGACTTTCTGTGGGACTTTTTCGGGAAAATTGTCGAAAATTCGCATCCAATCTTCGTTTACGTAAATGAAAACATGTCAATGGAGATTTAAAAGAAATATCTGGAAGTTTTTTGACAAAGAAAGGTTTAGTGTTAAATAACTTACATTCAATAAAAAACGTACTGCTATCTCTCTCGTCGATACCACACATAAAATATGCAGTTTTTGTTGTCATTGTTGTGTTTGTAATTTTCAAATAACATCCACAAGATGTTGAAATTCTATAACCACCTTCAGATACAGAATCAATGTAAAACTTTTCTCCATCGTTATCATCTGTAAATTTTCCAACTTGCTTTTTGCCACTCAGTAAAGACCAGTATGTTAACGATAAGTTGTTACTTCTAATGTAGTAAGCACTGTTGTTTCTGAATGGGAAATATAAAACAGAATGACGGACGAAATATGAAATTTTGTTTCTTTAGCTGAAATCATGAAACCCAAATGAACCCAAGGCCTCACACCATTCAACCATATTTCACCTTTTTGTTCTCTTTTTCTGTGTCGACAAGTCAAGGGCAAAACTTAAAATATTAAAGAACCCCATGACAAATTGGGCTGAAATCCAAATTTAGCCCTACTCAGCCTTAGGGGAGAGGTTAATTTACCTTAACCCCTTTTATTGAGAACCGGACGTCGGGTGTTGAAACTTTGCATGTTAATATAACAAAAAAAGTACTTTCAAAAATCAAAAAACTTTTTATAGGTGCGACCATTTTAACACGTCATCACTAATTTGCTGCCCGATTAATAATTTTAGCTATTTTCTCATGCCAAAGAAAAGCCTCGGTTTCCAGGCCACCTGATACTTGCAACATTTTATTTTTGTTAGTTTGAATATCACTATTTTATGTTGAATTTTATCACAGAAAATCATTGATCTGAAATTCAGCATCATTATCACCAAATTGGGGTCTGACCTTGCTGAAACTGACTTTTTGGTGTTCTGAAGGGGATAAATTGACCCTACGCCAATATTTCGAGAACCGAAAGTCTATATTAGATAACATTTTGTGTGGCCAGGATGATAACAGTATCACGACTCCTGATGACTTTATCGCCTATTGTTTTCCGCCTTTAGGAGTTTGAAAAGTAGCTAAAATGGTCTACAATTGGGGAAATCCAGCCCCAAGATTTAAAAGTTTTTTCTAATTCGCTACAAAACAGTCATGAATTTTTCAAGAAACTGGAAAAATACTCAGCTACAGTTTACTATATAGAACTTCCCCTATTAGAACTGACGTTTCTACAATTTTATATAGAAAGGTTTTTATCCCTTGGAATCGATCCTGGAATTGACTCCCCTGTTTTGAGCCACTGGGCCAATTAGCCGTCTTATTCCCCATAATTTTATTCCCCATAGTCTTGTTCTTATAATTTAGCCGTCTTATTCCCTATAAAAAGTTGTTCAAAGTCACCAAAAATCATGGTCACACGTATAGTACAACTAACAGGTGCTATCTATGGTTGGGAGGTAGGGTAAATTTACCCCCTCCTCTGGACGGAATAGGGATAGGAAGTGATATGAACATTTTTTATGGAAAACTAATATGAACTCATTCCTATCGAAAAAATCTAAATTAACTCATTACCCAATTGTAGTCTCAACAATTTCTATTGGACTACCCATCATATTATCACTCTCAAATTTCATTCGATTCGATTTCAGTTGTGATACTTGCAAATAACAGTTCATTCCATACGAAAATTGTAAATCTTCTTGTCCAATCAACGACTTCACATTTTCATCACCTTCAGCTACAGAAAATGTAAACACTCCGAGACTCAAACCCTAGATAAATCGAACTTGGGAACACCTGAATATAAAAGTAATTTCTCACATGTCAAGCTACAGGGGAAAAGGGTTTTCAGATTCTTTGGACAGATTTGGGGAGGACGTTTGGACGTCATTTTGATGTCGCTGAACACCTATTCTACCGTAGCTAAACTCTTTTCTCTTCTTACAAGTTTCAGCTTGACAAGTCAAAGTAAAAATATATTGAAGGGCGAGAAAAGAGTTTAGTTCGACTCAAGCAAAGAAACTCATAACATTTTGCAACAAGAAAATGAAGCAAGCATTTTCATTGGTCCATAAAACAATGCATTCAGATGATTGACAAGGTGAAAGAATCTTCCAATTAAAAAGATCCTTAAAATAAAAAACTACCAATAGACTTGCGAGTAAACCAATGTCTCGAAAACAAGATAATTCGATTGGTTTTTAAAAGTAAACTAACAATATTTTTGTTTTCTCTTCCAAATCGAACCAATCCGTTTTTCGCCCCGTAGTTAGACAACATTTGGCTGCTTTTCGTGAATTTCTTTTTAAATGAAAAGCGGCTTGGCTACACTAGGCTACTGAACACCAAGTTTTTTAAAAACAACAAAAGGCAAGAGACTTCATGAAAATTTTCCAGGCATTATTACCTTGCTCAGGGGTTCTTGTTACTGCTGCACAACTTCCTGTATTCGTTTCCTTGAAGATAAACGCAGAGTATCTCAATTGAAAAAAAATTGCATATAAAAGAATCTGTCAGAAAGATTTATATCTATTTTGATCTTATACTATATAACTGATATTTTTTCGGAAAAGTTCTCCGCATCTCAGAGTAAGGGGCTTCTTTCAATAACATTTATTTAGGCCCCCCTCCCCCTAATTCAAAATGTCTTGCTACGCCCCTGATGTTATGGGATCAAGAGTAAAAGGGTTCAAATAGTTTTGTTCAATTTTCAAAGATCTTTTAAATACAACACATTTGTGGGGTATCGTCAAAAGTACGTCCCTCACATTTTTCAGTTAAAAAAATACGATCATTTTGAAAATGGGCATATTTCTATAGCCCGCATGTCAGATAATTTTGTCTACCTGCAATAATCAAACACTCTGTATTTACAACTCTGTTAATAATATTCCATACTTCATAGTATGTTAGGAGTTCGTTCACATGTAAAAACCAGACCAGACCACAGGCTTTTCAATTGAGAATATGCGGTTATTAAATCGATACCCTAAACACGAATTAACGACTTGTTTGCCAAATTAAAATTTTAGACACTCTAAATAAAGCTTAGGTTTCTGAGAAATGTTTAATAGGTTCATAATAGTTTCAAAGAATGAGAGAAATTAACCCTATTTTAAATGGGCTTTTTTGACCCTGAAAATTCTGAGGGCGGGCGGGGGATCAATTTGACCTCCACCAAAATTTTTGGGTTCTGATAATGCTATGGCCATGAAACTAATGGCCATAAGTCTAAGAACAACTCTTACTGACTCGATTCAAGCAAAAATTACTTTGCTGATATTACTATAATGATGACGTCATCACTTTTCAAGGAAACAGGCAAAAAACCATAAATATAACGTCATTTTTGATATGATGCCATACCGTCGATGACTTCAGGTGAATGTTGTCGATACTTTAAGAAA
The DNA here is from genome assembly GCA_025330745.1 of Cladonema radiatum. NCBI lineage: Eukaryota > Metazoa > Cnidaria > Hydrozoa > Anthoathecata > Cladonematidae > Cladonema > Cladonema radiatum. Next base: position 4,901 of record JANSTP010268049.1, on the reverse strand, counting down.
TATTCAATATTTCTAAAGTGTAAAGTTTCTCATTAACCTCCATGATCAAGGGCTATTCTGAAAATTCAATTTTGAAAATTAAGAGGTGGTTTTGAGACATGGCTTCTAGACAAGGGTGCTCAAACTTGTAAGACCAATTTTTTTTTTAAATTTATTCATAATAAGGTGTTAAAAGCTGCAAGAATCCACCGTTTAAAATTTTTTTGTTCATCAGGAGTTACAGCAGAAAAGCTACAATGGACAAACCCCTCCCCCCAGTTAAATAAGGGTTAATGAAAAATGACTTTTTCCTGGTCCTCTAATAGAAGATGGTATTTCGATTGTGATGACCTGGTTTTTTCGGGCGAGTTATACTTTTAAAAACAAAATCTTCAGAAGTGTATTGAAAACTGAAACAGGAAAAGATTGTCAAATCACGCTTATTCTTCGCATGTGATTTTCGTGAATCTCCCTAATACAATGCCACGCCTGAGATTTTCAGGAAAACACGAATGGGATTTTAGTGGGAATAGATACACAAAAAATGAACTCTTGGGAAGACACCAATTTAGAAAAATTGAGAAATCTCTAGCCATTTGGATTTCCTTGAAGACAATGTGAAATCGTTATACGTACCTTAGGTAAAACATCTTTCATATCCTTAATAAGCGTCCATCCATCTATGTTCTTTATGTTCAAAGCTTCACCAAAACATCGGCATGATATATATCTATTATCAACAATCTTATAGTTAACAATACCAAATCCTTCTAACTGGCACACATTTGTACATTTCACTACGTTATTTGTGGTGAGTTCCTTGTCTGGTGTATCCTCTATGTATATGTTGGGGGTAATTTTATGTGTTGTTAGTTGAAATGCATACACGAGTCCAAACGTTGTTATAAACAAAATTATAAATTTCCTTTCAAAGCATGTAAAATCCATTTTTGTATGTATGGCCGGCCGATCAACCTCTTCAAGCCAATGTTCTAGTAAGTAAACTTTTTTCTACTGAGAATTGTAGATTGAAAAATCGTTACTTATACATCACCAAAGCCTGACTAACGACTAGTCTGATTTTTACGATTTTTATAAAATCAGCGTTAATTTACTCACTATACAATCATGACCAAAGATACTATAGACAGTGAGTAAATTCTGGCAGTTTTTGGATAATCCATTTTACATCACCGAGGATTTTTTCCGACAAAGTGAAAAACTCGAATTTTGGCAATTTCCCAATAAAAGCGCCTTAATGAGCTGGAAGACCACCCAAAAAGGGCGTTGGGTCGTTTCCACCATTTCACCTAAGAGCCCAAGGCTCAAGGCTCATATAGATAAATCGCGCGACAAGTCGCTGTCTAACAGGGTATCCAAATTTTACATATCTCATCGCTTGTGGGGTGTCAGTTGATACAGGAATGACTCGAAAAAGTCTACAATAATTTGATCACGATTGTAGCAAAAAATTGTATTTCCTTACAAACCGTTTTAGTTTGACTTTCATTCCTCGGGTATTCCCGTAAATATTTCCCGCACGGTCGTTTACCTTAAAATCTGACCTATTGTGAATGCACGTCAACAATAAATAAAGAATAAATAAATAAAAATAAAAATAAAATAGTCTGGTCATTCTACGAAGAATAGTTATGAGAACCCATACTTATTCAACCCCTTTTATCTGACAAGAAGTCAATATATGCCCCATGCATGTTTAGTAACAGATTATGCTAAAGAGTTCCCTTCCCATAAAAGTCGCACAGGAAAAAAAAGCTATGGGGCCCAGGTTTGTAGAAGTTCCCAATAGCCACTTTTTTATTCATCTTACCCATTGAATACGCAAGTTTCGTTCGTTCTTTGAAAAAATTGTTTTTAGTATCAAAACAAAATGAAGTTTCTGATAAACTTTTTCCAAGCACGAGAATTTGGTTTAGTTGTAATTTCTATCAAATATATTCCCTACCCAATTGAAATTCTATTTTCTTCAAATTATTTCAAAGTTGCAAAAAGAAATGTCTTGTCATTTGGGGGTGGCAAATGCCAAAGACTTTAAATAAAGGGACGGGTTGGGTAAAACAGCTACGAAAAAATGTTTCAATTCAGTAATTAGCAATCTCTTTATTGAGTTTAAATTTTAATTACTTTTAAGTAAATTCTCGCACTTGATTAACACGGACAAACGCCAATGTACTTATAGGACAAAAAATAACGAAAATAAGGAATTCTTGAAATGTCTATACTTCAGCACAAAATCTAAAGTCTACCCAAACATATTTTAATCAGACTATCGCGTCAGAAACCGCCTCAGCGAGAGGCTACAGTGAAAAGTTTATGCTCACCAACATCTAGGTATTAACTAGGTATTAAACAATTGACCTTTAGAATAATTTTGGGCTTAGTAATTTGAGCCTAGCCTAAGCCTCTAATTTTGATTCAACTAAATCTGCATAAATTTAACATACACGACCCCAGTGTTAAAAAACGTGTTTCGTTTCTCATTTTCTCTACTAAAGTATGATGAGCACAAATTGTGACTGATGGTAACGATATGAATACAAGAAAGCAATTAGGATAATTTAAGCTACTTAAAAATCATAAGAAAAACTAAGAACAAAATCTTTAATAACAATATTTAGATTAATAAACTAAAACTCTAAATTCTTCCAATAATCAGACGATGGATTATATTCGTGGTCTGAGCAAATCTCCATTTATCAAGGGATTATTTAAAAAGGGTTATTAGCCTAAGATAACTTGGTTTAGCTGGGGCACCATCCAAGTACAGTCAACCCAATGTCCTTTTGTTTAAATCAAGTTATCTTGACCTAACCCTTTTTTAATAATCCCTTGATAAATGGAGATTTGCTCAGACCACGAATACAATACTTGATTCTCATAAATCTAACATCTCCAATCGGTTTGACCATCTTAGCAATTTATAAACTTAACACCTTTAAATTGTTTTTTTTAAAAAACAAGTCTGTATTGGTTCATTTGAAGAAATATTTATTAATATCTTGCGGATTATAAAATGAAAATATTTACAATATTTTAAATAGAAGTCACTAAAAATAAAAAGTACGGAGTAAAGCTAGACTAGAAATCTATTCCAATTTCCTATTCCGGGAATCGGATTATTTTTACGTACGCGATTTTTTTTTTTTTTTTTTTTACTGTGCAAATCGCGGCTTTTCCCGTACGATTTTTCCCTAGCGGGATTTGTGTAAAAGGGACTAGATCTAGTCTAGGAGTAAAGCAAACGATTTCAGAAACCCAAATTTATTTTGGTTAATTTGAAGAAATATTTATTACGATTATGACATAAAAATATTTACAATTTTTTATATAGAAGACGCTTAAAGTAGAACTAAATGACCTTGCGGTTAAAACTACACATTTTTTATAAGAAATTGGTTTATAAGAAACTTAGAATTAGACATGCCAAAAATTAGAAACTTTTGGAGCTAGGAAAATGGAGTCAATTTTTTGTTAAGAAACGTTTTTGCAGATGTTCACTGTTAAATTACATCGAAGGTAGCCATATAGGACAAATATAATCTTTTTTATTTACATTGTCCATATTTTGTAACATTAACCAAAAATGCATGGCCAAGGTGTTTTTTCTTTGATTTACCAATTGCTATTCACTTAAGCCTAAGTAACTTCCTACAAAACGGTTTGAAGCAAGTTTAGACAATAGCTAAGAAACGTTTGGAACAAGGTCTGGTGCTTGGTTTCTTATATAAAAAAAAAAAAAACGTGTATCTCGCATGACAACTCTGAACGGTGAATATTTTGATTAATTTATTTATTTGTTTCCGAGGTCTCTGATTCAATATGGAGAAAAGAAAACATTATACTTCACTGAGTAAGGTTGTAAGGTCGATCAGTGGAAAACAAATTGAATCCCAGTGATTTTTACGACTTAAATTGGACTAGAATTCTACTTTACCTGGTTAAACGAAATGAAGTTATTTGTCGTGACGAAACTTTAATAAAAAAAATAAAAACGTTGCTTATAAATCTCACGCTAACTTGGCTGTGTCGGTTGTTTTTTGGTCATATGAAATCTTCATAATTGCAAACCCTATTTCTAATGGAATTGTTTACTAACTTTGTTTGTAGTTTTTCAAAATATTAAAACTAAAAGCAAAATATTAAAATGAAATAAAAATCATATGCAATATGAATTCATAACGGACATTGGTTGAATTCATAATTAATTTTTTAGTGCCAAAATGCTATGTTTCTTCGAACTTATTTGATTCAATTTTATTCGACTCCCCTGTTGGCAATTATGTTTTTGAAAGGATTGAAGAGAGCTTATCATTCCTAAAAAAATCACGTCAATTGAAAAAGTCGAAATTCATGCCAAATCAATTTTTTTCTGGATTTGATTGTTTCTATGATATTGAAAAGGGTTTCTCAAATTACGTAGAGGTTTAGTAAAGACTTTTTTGGGCCGAAATTGTTGGCTACCTCAAGGGCATAAATTATCGGTCCTTGCTCCATGGTAGCAACCAATTTATGGTAAATGTGGATTAAATAAAGACGAAACTGGAGACTTCTTTATTTCGAAAAGATATGCCGTAAATGACGGCATCAGCGACAATAGCCAAAAAATGCCAAGCCTACCCGCATCCTCACAAACTTAGTGTGTTTCATCTAAACAACGGATAGTTGGATCCCCCCCCCACCCTTCGTAACGGGGGGTGGGATTATTAGAAGCAAGATTATTTATAGAAAGAAGGGAATAAGTTAAATGGGGGACCACTAATTGCAAGGGGGATAATTAGCTTTTGCAATGATTGAATTTTTTATTTTAGCTGCTTTCAAAATTGGCCACTAATAATTTTGAGAAGGGTGGTAGAAAACAATGACTCATTCTCACTGAGGTATAGAATATGATTTTGGCATAT
>JANSTP010268038.1:0-10628 GCA_025330745.1 Cladonema radiatum | reverse complement strand
TGTCTTGATAAAAAAGCTTTGGGTCACTAGCCCCAGGCCCCTTTTGAAATTCATGCTGTCCTCAATTTAGAGCTTTTAAAAATATATTTGAAAATTATTTTTTGTTTTTACAGCTCTTCGAAAGATTCCAAACTCAAAAAAAGAATTCATTTGTTGAAAAAAAGCTTTGTTGGGTATATATTGAGCCTGACCCTAAAACGAAAAAGGGTGTGGAACTAGTGAAAAAAAAAATTATTTTTGAAAAATTTTTTCCTAATTGAATATTCCTTAATATGTACAAATCGTGTACAAATTGTCATGCATGGAATTATATTATAACTTCAGATATTCAACATTCAAGAATGGGGCAATTTTTCTATACACTAGATGACATCACAAATTCTTCAAACTTAAATGTCTTGAGAACCAAAAGTCAGATTGAGATGAAATAAAAACTGCTGTTCATCAATTTTTTTCCTCTTCCATATGAACCCAACTTATATTTTCACCTTGAAATCCCTTTAAGAGTCAGGCTCAATATCTACCCGACAAAGCTTTTTCTTTAGCAAAGGAACTCTTTTTCTGAGTTTGGAATCTTTCGAAAACTTGAAAAAGAAAAACTAATTTTAAGAAATATTTTCAAAACCTCGAAATCGAGGACAGGATGATTTTCAAAGGGGACATGGGACTAGTGACCCAAAGCTCATTTAGAAAAAATTTACCTGAGAAGAATTACAATAAACATCTGCTGTCTATATGAAAGTTTTTACGTCGAAAGGACTATAACAACCTGAGATATTTAGCATTCAAGATTACAGTCAATACACAAGATGATGTCACAAATTCTTCAACATTTTAGGCAAATTCTCTAACTGGCAAATTTTTAAAATTCCAGACACAACTTTTCCTCAGATAATTTCCAGATGTTGATTTCATAAGAGAAAAATGTTTTTTCTAAGTCAATAAATGCCATTCAGAACAGCTATTGCAGCTATTTCAGCTATTCCAGCAAGATTTAAACATTTTTTTTCATATAATGTAACTAAAAATAAAAAATCAGAAAGCTTCAAACATAATGCAAAACAAAAGAAAACCTATAAAAATACACCTATAAACTCCTGTTTTCGAGTCATCATCTTATTCTAGCGCTTCAGCAGCCTCCTATTTTGATATCTCAAGCTTTTTTCGAACAAAGAACAGCTTAAACAACCTTCTGGTTTATTATACAGATATTGGTTTCTTAAAAATCAAAGTTCCTTTAAAGTTCTTGTTCATCTTTATTTTTCTCATTCTTTTTCCTTCGCTAATGACTATAATCAACAACAGTGCTTCAATACTTTTCTATATTTTTTCTTGTTTGCCCCCTTCATTTATGACTCTAAAACTCAACACCAATGTTTTAACACTTTTCTGTTAATTTCTTGATTTTTCACCTTCATTTATGACCATTGCCATAGCAATGCCAAAACAGCAGCCCTGTAGTTCAATTTTCGGGGTCACTTTTGGGCCAAATACAATTTGTGGAAACAAATCCCCAATAACTCCTAATGATAACAAAGTACTGCGATTTACTAGCAAAATTGTGAAGCTCTTTTTGTTCTCTTGCAAATCACTGATTTTAACAACCTATTGGAAAACAAAGAGATGACATCATCAAATTTTGATGACACCATAGGTCAAAAATGGCCAAATTTGTGCGGCCAAATGTTTTTCTAGCCTACCAAAAAATTAATGTGCATAGTCAAAAAGCACTGACAATAAATAGTATTGTAGCAAACACCAGTTTTCTAATATCAGTGTTAGTTAAGTTACATTAAACTAATAAGACAACAACATAAATGCATAATTTGCTAATGTTTGTTAAAATTTTAGCAGTTTGTACTTTGTACAAAAACAAAACATAAGGACATAAAGTCACAGGTGTCATATCAGCGTAAGTTGCCACAAAAAGTAATTAATATTCACATCTCACATCGTATTTTCTCTAGTATGTTTTGCTTTTTTAAAATTAACCCACCCTTTTATTCTCGAGGTGCCCCTTGTTATATTAGAAACAATTATGTTAAAACTTGTAAGATTAGAAACAATTAAAAACCACTTTTTAATGTTGGTTTCGAGTTCTGATATTTTTTTTTTGCATAAAATGATATTTCACATTTTTCAAACCTGGTAGATTTGCTGATTAAAAAAGGTTAAAAGATATAGGTACCCCTATAAAAAGTCTTTTCCAATTATAGCTTCTCATAGAATTTTGTGAATCACCGCTACTTTAAATAGTAAGAGAGAATACTGGAAATCTAGGTTTTCTGCCATTTTTTAGGTTCCTCTCACGGAACTCTCAGGTGAAAATACAGTAGAAAAAAAGTTGGCAAAAAGTGCACAAAGTTGTTCACTTTGACAAAATTAGTTGCTCAAAAGTTGCTCACTTTGACAAAATTAGTCACTTTTTGCGGAGTAAATTTTCTATTTTGGCTTCTTTTTGACAATTAATTTCCAGATAAAAGATGACTTATGGATGACATTATGGTAAAAACAGTATTCTTTGTTAACAGTTTTGTCTAAATTATTATATTTCCTAAAGATTTGCATAAAACTTGAAAAGATGAATGCCTGCTATCTCTTCCTCATTCAAACTTCAAACTTTTAATTAGCAAAAAATTTGAAAAAAACAGACCGAAAAAAACTCAGCAAAAGTTGGTCGGTAGCAAAAAATAAATCAGTAAAAAAGGGTTTGCCGGATAAAGGAAAGTAGGCAAAAAATTCTAGTCGGCAAAAACAATTAGTCACTTTGCAAAAAATTAGTCACTTTTAGCCGACTTTTTTTCTACTGATAAGGTACAGGTTTTCAACTTGGGATATTATTTGTTTCCATTCTCTGCAGAGCTCTAAAAACAAACCACTAGGTCGGTGCTGACAGCAGACTGTAGGAAAATTTACGTTTGATATTATTTTTTTATTTTAGAAGCCAAAGAAAGTTTTCTGTTCTCAACTACTATGTTTTTACTTACTATTTAGTAGTCATTGAGGGCAAGATAAGAATTTTCTGACGTGACATTTCTTATGGGTGGATTATCCTTTACCTGAAATCCTTGATTAAACGCCGCCCTTGATTAAACGCCGCACTTTTTAAACTAATTTTTGAATAAGTGCCACCCTCTAATAAGTGCCCACCTTAAATTTGAAATAAGGCGCTTATTTGAGGGATTTTGTAACTATAGGCCACTTCATTAGAAAAGACACATAACATGTAACAGAAAAATGGAGTTTGGCCATCTTTCCTTAACAAAAAGTTATGATCGAGTTTGAAATGATTGTACACACGTGAATTTTCCTGACATACCCAACTTGATTTCATGCTTTTTGCCTAGTATTTGAAGGAATAAAACAATTTCATTTGTCTAAAAACTGTTCTTTTGAATAAACGCCCACCCTCGAATAAACGCCGCCCTTGATTAAGCGCCACACTAAAATATCTAGTTTTGAATAAGCACCACTGTGCTTAATCGAGGATTTACAGTAACCTTTTGGTAACTGTTTTCCAAATAGACCAGTGATAATTCTACATGACTTCATAATACTTTGCGCCAGGAAATCACTAAGATAGATATCATTTAATACTAAATTTATCGGGGTACGTTATGGTAAATATCCGTATATCATGAAAAAACTTGCATGTTTATTAACACTGCATTACTTTCTAAGCAAAAAAATATTCCAGCCAGCATATTTACAATATATTTACGAGGAATCAAAAACTGCTAATAGAATGTCTCTTTCTATAAAATAATGCCATAGTCTACAGTATTATATGACAGACAATAAAAAAACTTATTACCTGTGAAAGGGAAAACTTTCTGTGCTATTTGGATCTTCCGTAAACGCCTCTTTCTTCTCTCTTCTTTTTCTAGAATGTCAACAAAAACTTAAATCAATTTATTTTATTAAATAGACATGAAAAAAATCAATCTCAAGTCTGAATACCGCACAAGAGACACTAAAAATTGTGACAAAATTAAGTTAGAAAACCAGGTTAAGTATTATGCAGTCACAATCCAAGTTAAAAACTAAATTTTCAACTTTCAAAAGTAGAAAATCAAGTTAGTAACTCCAATTTCCAATCCAGCAAAAGAAGAGTAAAGTTAAATAATTTAGTTTATTTTTCCAAACTAGAAATCTAAGTTTTATACTTGAATTCCTAGTTTATTCTTCCGGTCGATGAAGTCATGTGACCGCTTCTCAACCAATCACATTGCTGGATTCCAACTCAGAAGCCATATTGGAATGGGGGAAAAATCTCATGGAAAATGGGAAATCTCCACTAAAACTATGCTTTGTTTGAAAGTATCTGGAGATTTTTTAAGGCCATCTCTGATGTCTAGGATAGTTGCAAATGAAAGAAGAAAGGTTAATTTATCTGTTTACAGTTGCTATTGATCCTCAATCAATCACATGTCATTGCACAAGCATGGTGAAGTTGCTGCATTTTATAGGTGTTTGACCGAGATTTGAAATTTCTTTCCCCCAAAAGGGGATTCCCTCAGCCGATATGCGTCAGGGTACCGGACCCTTATTTGCTCTAGATTAGGGCCCGTATACCCTAGTTTGTTCTATTTTGAGAATGAAGAGATTTCAAGGTGAAAATATAACGTTGGGTTCATATGAAAAAAGAGAAAAAATGATGAACACCAGTTTTTATTTCATCTCAATCTGACTTTTTTTATTCTTGAGATATTTGAGTTTAAAGATTTGTCACTTAGGGAATATTATCACTTTAAATAACCTTTCAGTTTGAAATTGACCATCCAAAATCCAATACTAAATAAGGTTAAACAAATGTGCATTTTTTCAGTCCCATGATAAATAAAATTTTAGGACAGTTTTCAAATACTTTCAATACAAGACGGGTATTATGTCTAACTCTATTTGTCCTTAATGGAATCTCGATTCCACCTTATCTTTTTTGTTAATAGTATAGTATATATTGTATAGTGTATACAAAACTATAAACAGACAAACAACGAAGCTTTATGGAAACCCACCATTCCCATGGTAATAACAGACCAGAAGTTCACTATATGACAGATTTTCTAAATATCAGTATAATATTTCAAGACACTTATTGTAATTTAAAGATGTTTGATGAAAAATGGACAAAATCCTTGTGGATGAACAAGTCACCCAAACTTTTAAACAAACTAAAAAATGATTGTCATCAAAATCCTCTAAAAACTCATAGTCATAATCATATCAATAAAAAATCAATAAAACTCTCACCTGTGCACCCAACCTTTTCAATTCCCTTGAAATTGCCTTTGAACGATTTTCATTTTCAGCACGAACATCAACAAAAATTAATGTTCCTAAAACATTAAAGGAAAAACAAACTGTTCAGAGGCTAATCTCAAGCCCTAAAATAACTGCCGGTCATCGGACGATGTCCGGCAGAAAATGCTATATGTCAGGTAGACAAGATGCCCTACCTGACATATTCTCTGGTTGAGTTTCACTTAGAAAATAGAAAATAGGTTCATGATCTGCAGAATGTCTGACAGACATGCAAAAACTATTTTAGGGCCTGAATCTAGAAATTAAGGGCAGCGTCCGAAAATGTCCAAAAAGGGCACAATTATGACTGGGCACACTTTTCTTCAATTTGTCATCTTTTTTTAAGAAAAACAACATAATTATCTTCATTTTTGAAGGGGCAGCGTCCGACAATCAGACTCTAAAAGAGGCTAGATTAGTCCCTGCGGACGAAGGTCATATTTAAATCTTCAAGTCTTCAAATCAACATCAACATAACGTTTAATAACTTGCATTATAATAGTGTTGAGTTAAAGTAAATTCATACTTGACTGCAAACAGTATGAAAAGGGTATCAGGGCCTTTTTTAGAAAGTGAGGGCAGAGTCCGATGTCTAAATAAAAGGCACCATATACAGTGCAAGGACTGATCTAAGACAGTGTTTCTGTCTATTATTAGCTAAAAAGGGCTCAAAAAGAGAAAATTAGGCAACGCACCATCTGTTACTCAGACACACTATGGGCCTAGAAAAGACACTGAGTATAAGAAATAACAAACACCACTTTTGAATTTATCTTGACATGATTCAAGGTATTTTATTGCTTAAAATGAAATCACATCTCCCCTTTCTCAAGATACAGAGTAAAACGCATCTACAGCAGAACAACCAAGGGAGTCCAAAAATAGGTTTCTTCATAGACAGGTCACTTAAAGAGATTCCGAGGTGAATATATAAGTTGGGTTCATATGAAAGAGGAGAAAAAATGATGAACACCAGTTTTTTATTTCATCTCAATCAGGCTTTTCGTTCTCGGGATATTTAATCTTAAAGATTTGTCTTTTAGGGAATTTCCCTAAAATGTAGGAGAATTTGTCCTGAATTGCCCCAATCTTAAAATAAATTCTAAATATTTCAGGTTATAATAGTGCTATGGAATTAAAAACTTTCATATAGATAATAGATGTGTATCACACCTCTTCTGCAATAAACTTTTTGATAAAAAAGCTTTGGGTCACTAGTCCCAGACCTTTTGAAAATCATGGTGTCCTTGATTTAAAGCTTTTTAAAATATCTTCTAACATTATTTTTTATTTCTAATGTTCTCAAAAAGATGCCGAACTCAAAAAAAGAATTCATTTGTCAAAAAAAGCTTTGTTCGGTAGATATTGAGCCTGACCCTAAAACAAAAAAGGGCCTGGAACTAATGATGGAAAAATTATTTTTGAAAATTGCTTTTGCAATTGAATTTTCCTTAATGTGTACAAATTGTGTATAACTTTCCATGCATGGAATTGTATTATCTCCTGAGATATTCAACATTCAAGTTTGGGGAAATTTTTCTATACACTAGATGACATCACATATTCTTCGACATTTTAGGGAAATTCCATAAGTGACAAATCCTTAAACTCAAATATCTTGAGAACCAAAAATTGAATTGAGATGAAATAAAAACTGGCCTTCATCATTTTTTCCCCTCTTTCATATGAACCCCATTAATATTTTTACCTCTGAATCCCTTTAAGAAAGATCCTTGCCATAGCAAAGTGGCACCGAAGACAAGTTTCACTATATTCAGACTCAAAGATATCTTGGGCATGCCCAGGTCATCAAGATGAAAGAAAATATGTTTGTCAAAAGATTACTGAAAAGTAAAAGTCAAAGACAGTAAAAGGCAGAACCATGGTAAATATAGTGTGCAGAGAGTATTCATCCTCTCCATTTTTCTAGCAACATTGCTCCACCCCCCATTAATTTCAAGCCCCCATTTTTGTAAAAGCGTGGTCCCCTCATCATTTTGATTAAAATTCGAAAAAGAAACTATGAAAAACTAAATGTTCTTATACCCCCCATTTTTAAGCAAAATTTTGTATCCCCGCAATTAGGCCATTTTTCAGAAAATCAAACCCCCCCTTTTAGGAAGGGGGGGATTCATACTATGGTAAAACAGTAAAAACGCAGGCAGTAATGCATGATAAAGAGTGATGGGTGCTCAACTTGATTAGCTAGTGCTAAAATAAAATTTTGTTTTTCTTTGAATATTAAGACATATTATTGAAACATTCTTATGTTAAAAACAAAAATTTTCTTTTCGTTTCCATTTGTTTATCACAATCATTCAACATGTTTCTTTACGATATTTGAATTCAATCTTTAACAAAAGTTATAACTGTAAAAGTTGAAATTTAGTGTTTTCTATTTGTGAACTTTTCAATAAAGCCTCTCTTGATCCAGTGCACAACACCCATGTATATGAATGTTGACATGAAGAGATTTTGTACCACAAATAGTTTAAGCAAATAGTTATAGTTTATTTGCAATGCTATGGGTTTTTCATTAACCTGAAATAGTGTTACAATAAATTTTGATCTTGTTCTATTTCCTACAGAATTTCACAAGAGCAAGTTTTCTTTAATTTAGATCCTTTTAATTGATTAAATAGCCAAAATAGAAGGATAAATAATGTAGAATTTCTTTGACGCTTGACTATGGACGCCATCTTACTACTAACTGTACTAACAAAAATGACCAACCATTTCCTTTATTTCAACCAGTATGTATACCTTCTTACAGAAAAAACACCGTTCTGTAATTGAATTACGCATGCTTAGAAAGAAACATTCAGCTAAAAATCTGGTAGGAAACAACTGTTTTATGGAAATATGTTTCCTTTTTTTCATGGTTCCTACTGAGGATTGAGGTCCCCTCAAGCTTTTAACTCTTCCCAATCTTTGACTAGTAGCAGGTCCCCCCAAGGATAAAATTTGATAAACGCTTGAAACATATCACCTTTGGTATTTTATTTTCAAATCTAAACCTAAACATTTGTACTGTCATATATTACACATGCTGCTGCCTTATTAGAGAACAGCATTCAGAAGGAAAAATTTTTTAAATTTTAAATTTTTGTTTCTTTAAAAATTGAAGTGTAAGGGTTGCTCCTCAGATTAAAGGTAAGGGTCTCCTCAAATTTGGGTAATAATTAATAAAACTAAATAAAATTTTATTTAATTGGCTAAAATTTAATAGGTAACTTCAAAGCAAGCAAGACATTCCTTTCTTTTCTTTAATTTGATACTCAAAATTTCAACCAGTCTTTCCTTCATTCCTGTCATTTGGGAAATTTTTGGTAGCGCTAATCTCTAATTAGAGTGGCCCTCATACAAGCACTGTATGTTTAGATTTGGCGTTTAAATAAGTAACTGGGACCTTATAAAAAGGAAAAAGCATTTGCAGTTTACGTGGTAAATATTGCTAGATTATTCTAGTAAAAAACATTAGCCACTAAAAAAGATTAATTCTCCGATCCGGGCCGATGTCATCGCTAAACGAGAACCAATGAACGCTGAGAATTTTATCACGTGATTTGACGAATTAGCGTGAACTGGGGTGAAACATAGAAAACAAGCCTCTCCAATTATTATCAATCACTCTAACCACAGAAACACTCTCTCAGAACATTGTTTTTGTTACTGAGAAAAAGAAATCAAAGCTTTATATAAGACTTTTTTAAAAACTCGATGTTTTTGTCAGCTACTTGCTCCCGCAGGACAATAAAAATCACATTTTCTGTGAAAATACACACTTTGTCATGTGAAAAAAAGATTTACAGTCAAACCTGTCTTCCCAGCCACCTCTATAAGGCAGCCACCTGTCTAAAAAGGCCACTTTGAATTCCCCCCAATCAAGTTTTCGTACAAACGACCCTGTGTAAGGCAGCCACCTGCCCAACGCAGCCAGTGGCCAGTTTTTTCAGAACCCAAAGAAGAAAAGCCCTGTATAGGCCAGCCAACTTTTCAAAAAATTACCTGTACATCAATGTAAAATATTAAAATCTCGATAAAAAATGAAATTTTTTGCAAATGAATAATTCTTATTTCAGCAAAACTTCCCATAAAAAACCTTTATAATACTGAATATGTTTTAAAAAACTTTGTACTAGTTCAAGATTGCTAATTCCAGAATATTGTTTCCGTCAGGCAGTTTTCACAAGACCGCTACAAGGCAGCCAACTGTCTAAGGCAGGCAGATTCTTTTGCTCCCCAGAGTGGCCGCCTTATACAGGTTTCACTGTAAAATAAAATTAGTATCATTGTATCATCATTATAAAGATGAATTGTTGTAAAATAAAATTAGTATCATTGTATCATCATTATAAAGATGAATTGTTGGGATATCTACTCTAGTTTATAATTTATGAAAGTTTTTTGAGCTCATTTCCCACTCAGGCCACTTATATTTAGTCGATTTTCACCTCGACTCATGCGGAAAAAAAATTGTAAATGCTGACACAGCAAATAGCCCGGATCGGAGAATAGGGTATAAATTTAACTACAAAACCAAAAAACAGTTAGCATATTTTACTTGGTAGTTAGATTAGCAGCAGCTCCCATATTATCATGTCACTTCCTCTGGTCCTCCCAGAGGGAGCAGGTCCCCCTAATTTTTCAAAAAATCGCTCCCCCAGGGCATTTTTGGCAAGTTTAAGGATTGGCAATATTATCTATAGCTCAAATGATCATATTATGGATGGAAGGCAAAGTTTGACCCATAGAGATAACTAATGACCGGTAGTCTGTTATTTTGTCTGCCTGTTTGTTTTGACAGGTGTGGTTGGAAAAATTATTTGAAGCTCTGATAGTGGAAAATTAACTTAATTTAAAAGACATCTGTCAAGATGAATGAAAATTACCGAATCCAATTTATTTTTTCCTCTTACAATGAAATAAATAAATTCAAAAATGCAATCGAACTAAGTCTACCAGGGCATACAAGGGGCCCAGGATTGGAAGCAATTTTCTCTGAACCGCAAAACATAATTGATTTTCTGTCAAGAAAATTGTTAGGTCATTTTTAGCTCATTTTTCCCTCATGAATATAAGGCTGGTTGTAATGGATGTTCTTAGTTTCAGTACCTCATTGGCTTTTTCTACTTTTATTCAAGTGTTGTTAAGCAAAAAGTTAGAACACAAATAAAAAGAACAACATGAAGATTTCTTTTACATGAAGTCCTTTTTTCACTGTAAGTTTTGCAAAAAAAGAATGAAAAAAACCCTACCATTCAAAATATTCTGTAAACTGTCCTCAACCTCATCAAAGCTTTCATTGGAAAGATTCAAAACTT